>JALIZF010001086.1:0-144833 GCA_029948255.1 Telmatactis stephensoni | reverse complement strand
CCAATCACGAACACGAACATGCACCAACCCATCACCAGCTCATGGCGGCAAACCATGCGAGGGGAACACTTCTGTAACACGGGCGTGCTCAACAAACCCTTGTCCAGGTACAAAACACCAGCTCTATGTTTGTTTATTTTTTTGTGTTTCATCTAAAAGCACGCGGCCTTTTTTACCCCTAAATAAAATATATATTTAATCTTCAATTCTTGTATTATATTCTCAGTTGATGGCAAATGGTCTGACTGGTCTGAATGGGGAAAATGTTCTGCCACGTGTGGTGGTGGCAGCCAATCACGATCAAGAACATGTACAAACCCAGCACCAGCTCATGGTGGTAAACCCTGCGTTGGGAACAGTTCAGAAGCACAAGACTGTTCGACAAACCCTTGTCCAGGTACGAAATATATGTTGATTTGTTGTGTTTCATTTAAAGTACACGGCTTTCCTTATCCCTAGCTAAATATCAATTTAATCTCCAATTCTTGTATCAAATACTCAGTTGATGGCAAATGGACTGATTGGTCTGCATGGGGAAAATGTTCTGCCACGTGTGGCGGTGGCAGCCAATCACGATCAAGAAATTGTACCAACCCAGCACCAGCAAACGGTGGAAAAGATTGTAAAGGATTAAGCTCTGAGACACAACAGTGTTCGACAAACCTTTGTCCAGGTACGAAATATCAGTTATATGTTTGTAAATTTGTTCTGTTTCAACTAAAGCGTACTCCTTAAACGCTAAAGATAAATTTAATCTCTTATTCTTGTATGAAATTCTCAGTTGATGGAAAATGGACTGACTGGACTCGATGGGGAAAATGTTCTGTTACATGCGGTGGTGGCAGCCAATCACGATCAAGAAATTGTACCAACCCAGCACCTGCCAATGGTGGAAAAGATTGTGAAGGCGTGAAATCGGAAACACGGCAATGCTCTACACGGAAGTGTCCAGGCGAGTAATGATCACTGATCTGAGTAGCGTCTGCGCATGTCTCCAACTTCTATTGTCTTGGACAAATGGATAATTTTGAAAGAAATAATTTCTAGCTGTTCGTACTTCTACACTCGACTGCAATGCCCCGAAAAAACTTTGGGGAGACTATATACGACTCTCTTTATAAGAGAGGTAGCCCTAAGCCAGGTTAAAAGTGTAATTCAAAGGCCACTTCCGTCCAGCGGTTCGCGCATACTCGTCATGTTATCACTTGCTGTTGATCTGAGTTAAAATCGAGCATTAGATTCATAATTGAAAGAAATGACAATTTTGTTTTGATTTATATTTCCACTTTTTTATGTAGAGTGCAAAGCAGGCGAGATTGTCATAGATAAGTGCAACCAGCGCTGTGTTTGTTCTCCGTCTGGTTCTGTCGTCAAGTGTACTCGTATCAGAAAAGAAATCACTGACATGACGGTAGATGAACGTGTGAGATATATCAACGCAGTGAAACTTGCATCAACAGGAAGAAAGTACGTCGTAAAAGAGTGTGGAAGTTTTCATTTTCATATCACAACAAATAAATTGAAAAAATTATATATCCTCCTACGTTTGATATCCTGAACGCACAGTCATCCTCAAAAACTGGAAATTTTTAAGAAATATCTAGGAAATTGCATTTTACTCATTTTCCTATATATGATAGGAACATGACAAAATGTAGGAAAATACATTTTCCTAGACATTTCCTATATAATTGTCAAATCAAAAATTAAAGTAGGAAATATATATAGGAAAATGCAATTTCCTATGAAAGGAAATATCTAGGAAAATTTATTTGCTACGTTTTGTCCAGTTCCTATATTCCTGTCCTAAGAAAATGCAATTTCCTAGATACTTCCTATCATAGGAAATAACCAAATTTTATAGGTATTATACATATACAATCCAGCCGGTCAAAAAATGTCAAGAAAAAGAAAAATTATGAAGCGAAAATTTTTCACATGATATCATTATCCATTTCAGATACAAGCCAGATTACGATAATTTGATAACAATACACAAGGAGTTTTTCTTCCGTGGCCGTATCCATACTAAAGATCATTTCTTAACATGGCACCGATGGTTCATTTTACAATATGAAAACCTTCTACGTCGTGTTGACTGCAACGTAACAGTACCGTATTGGGATTGGAGTATAGTATCTGGACGACCATGGAACAGTTTACCACGTGACCTGTGGTATTCTGGTCCTGGTGGTTTTGGAGGAAACGGTGTACTACGAGAGGACGGATGTGTCAAGGATGGTCCTTTCCAGTATCCAGGTTGGAAACTGGTTCCATCAGCACCAGAACCACGATGTTTGAAAAGGTTCTTTAATGGAAATCCTCCTGACAGTGTTGCCGTCACCCAAGTGTTGTCAATCCCACCTGAGAGATTTTCCGCCTTTGAGCTTAACTTGAGGATTAATTTGCATGATGTGGTGCATTGTTTGATCGATGGCACTATGTGTTCCCTCGATTCCGCTGCCGCTCCGGAATTCTTCTTGCACCATGGTTTTATTGATAAGGTAAGACATTTTTTGTGTTTAGTTTTTTGAACTATTTTATTTTTTTAGAACTAAATTTTTGAATGAAGGAGTTTCCTTATATATGTGGTTTTTGCATAGGATTGGTTTTTGGGCCAGTTTTCTTCAATGTTGAACACTTACGTTGAGATATTTCGATTAAAAAAGTCTGCGCATGCGTGCATATTGATTACTATGTTTTCTTAAGAAATGCGTGAGTTTTAGCTTGAAATGAAATGCTTGTGTTCTCGGTTTATACATGAAATTTCTCTTGTATACTTTTGTGAGACAAAGATATTGCATTAATGAAGACATTATGTAAATACTGGCCCTATGTTTCAAGAATTGACCTTAAGTTTTGACATTTTGTGAAAACCACTGTTGAAGGCAAGCGTAAAAGCGAAATTTTCATACAAAAGCACAAAGATGTGACTACGAGCATGCGCAGACATTTTTCACTAAGCCTTGGGTTCAATCTCGTACCCAGAGCCTACGTTCCTCTTGGTCAACGACCTTTCATTTGTCGGTGCCGGACAAGAGGAACGCATGCGCAGGCTCTGGTGACGAGATTGCCTTGGGTTGAGAATATGACGCCACTGGCATCTCTAAAGGTTCACAAAAATATATTTTTATGAAAAAAAAAATTCTGGCTTTTCAAACATGCCACACATACATAGGTTGCTTACGATGTCACGTACAGTATCATGGTATCTGAAGTTAACGCTTAGTGAGCGTCTTGTTTACTTATAAAACGTAAAATCAGTAGTTATTCACGAACAATTTAAACAGTAGATATCCCATTAGATATATTCTACATCTGATTAGAATTATTTCGATTTAGAAGTCGGCCAAAAACATCTACTAGGAATCTTTGTATTTTTCTTTTAGATTTGGGATGATTGGCAAAAGAAAAGCAACAAACATATGACAGCATTTTTCAAAGATCTAAAGATAAACATGCCTAACGCTAACTTTCACCCGCGCCTCGTCCTGGACAACAAGAATTTGGTTAGCAATACTAGAGTGGAGTACGCACCAGTCAATAATTCTCAGATTGCAAATATCTTGGGAAGATTGAGAGGTGAGATGTATAGAGATAAATACTTTTCTTTCAGTACTGAAGAGCTGGTACAACATTTCCACTGTCGCACAATGGCAATGACGTATAAAATAAAACGAATGAATGAAAGGATGAACGAGCGAGCGAGCGAGCGAGCGAACGAATTAAGCGAACGAAAGAACGAATAGCTATAGACGGACGGACGGACGGACGGACGGACGGACGGACGGACGGACGGACGGACGGACGGACGGACGGACGAACGAACAAACTAACGGACGGAAGGACGAAACATCCAACCAAACAATAAACAAAACCAACCAACCAAACAATAAACTCAACCAACCAATCAACCAACCAATCAACCAACTAATCAACCAACTAATCAACCAACCAACAAACAAACCAACAAACAGCCAAGCAAGCAAAAAACAAACAAACAAACGAACAAAAATAAACAAAAAAATTGCTTCATAGTTTACGTAAAGTATAATTTCAGTCGAGCTACAAACCAAAATTGCACTGATTATCAAATGATAGACAAATGTTAAATCAAAAATTAAAATAATATCTTATTTTTTTCCAGCATTGTCTCCAACATTGTTAAGCCGTCTTCCTCGTTCCGACTTTAGTCGTGTTAGTGCGCGCGCCCGCAATCTTTTTAGAGTAAACCCTGAGGAGGCCGCAGAAGCCAAAAGACTGGAGGAGGCAATCAGACCCCGAGTGAGGCAATCAGGAGGAGCCACAACAGACCTTGATGCGAAACTTGGCTTCAATCCTAAAATATTGGAAATGAAACCTTAGTAAACCATGAAATGCCCTAGATGAAATAAACTTTACAAGTGATACTTTTTTTGCCACTGTTGTTCTAAACTATTGATTGTGTTTCCTCTTACATTGCGCTAATTTGATACCATCCAATCAAGACACGTCGTACCTTTCAGGGGTTAAACTCACGGGTTTGGCGGTAGATTTACGAAATGGGTACCAGGTTCAAATTTTGTTGTTCATATTGGTAAGTTTCGCGGGTAAAACGAACGATCGCCTTCGTGAGAAATGCTTAATATAAAGGAGTTGCCTTCGTCCCCCAACCCTTCCATCTCACAATAACACACAGACATATCCGTCTTAAGATTTATCCTCTTTCTTGAACCTGCTTTGCTCTGTAGCCCACCCTCAATGTTAGAGTCAAGCTACATCATGTTCTCTATATTTTTCATTATCTGTCTTTTCAGTCATAGTTGTTGTTTGTAGTTGTAGTGTTGCAACTGAAAGATGTACCTCTATAGCCTGCGTTGCTGGCGGTCTGCAACGCAGGCTAGTACCTCTATGATGACAAAGGCCTAAATAACATGAAAAAATACAATTGTACAATTGCCACGAATATCGGATCCCTGGTCTTGTGTTCAGTACCGGTCATGAAGATCCTAGAATTCCTGTCCGTCTCCTACGGCCACAGTCCTCCTAACTCCAAATAATGATCTGACCAGAGAAAGGTTCTTCTTTCTACACTGAAGCGTGGTCGAAAAGGATCGCTCAAAACCCACCCTAAATCGCACCCAAATCAAAAACAAATACGCCAGAAGTGTTTATAAACTGTCAATCTTTATTTCAATCATAGTCTTGAGGGATATTTCTAAGTTTTCGTCGAATTTGGAGGAATAATCAAACGTAGCAGCAAATAACCGTTAAAATCCACAGGAAGCCCAACCATCACACCGACACAATATGGTAAGCCTGTGGTTCCATCTGATTTGCACAGGACTGAGATCTGAAAAAGCAGAAGCACTTGACTCCTTTAAGTGTACGCTATGTGTAGCACCAGTTGTGAATATTTCTAGTACAAAAGAATCTGACTCTCCAGAGTCTGTGAATGTGGATGTTGACAGCACCACGCCTTGTGCTAATTCACCTTGTGCTGACACGTCGTCCAGTGAACTGTGTTGCAGTGAAAAGATGGACATTAAAGGATACTGTTGTAGAACAAGTTTATAAGGGATTATGGTTTTCTATGTACCGTCATTGTTGCTTATCAACTGGTATTGTAATGATGTAGAAAGTTGGTGAAAGGATAGAATGATTTTATTTAACCAATAAAAAAGATGACTATTTAGTTAGTACTAGTTGATAAAGAACCAAAAAATGGATTTTCTAAATGAATTTAGAGTCTATTACTAGAGTGCTTACAATATATCCGTGAAAAACTTTGTAAGAAATTGCACTAATTTGCACTATAATTAAACAATAGAAAACAAAGGATTTCACGCTATTTAGTACAATTTAGTTCGCTAACTTTTTCACGGATATATTGTAAGTACTCTATTAGTTTGCTAAGGTTTTCACGGGTTAAATAAAATCACTCTATATTTGTACAGTGATGAATTTTTGCTCAGGTTGTTATACATTATATTATTTTCATAGCTTAGCAAGCAATTATCTTTTCACTAATAGCTATTATGACTTAGTACGTAACAGTACAGTTGTACTGAGTTTCTTTGACTTTTTGCTTGTTTCTCAACAAATTTACTACCTTTATAGATTCAATCATAGTCAATCAATATCTTTGTAAAGTCAGATCCTGTCATGAAATGGTTATCCGTATCCTCTCCCTTCCAGCCTCTCCCCCCTTCCAAAAAGGACCGGCCCCCAACCCCCTCCAAAACAAGGGATGGATTGCAGATTCCCCGCAGAAATCGGTTGGATCCTTTGGTTTTACAAAGAGAATGGTTGTGTCCAGACAATAAAGGTTAATTAGTTGCTAGTTGCACAGGATGAATTTGAGCCGAGCCTTTTGTAATGTCAGATAATCACCTTCCGATTCTTGTAAACAATAACTGTATATTTCTAAACATTATTACCAATTTATTTATGAAAGTAGAGCACAAGATCTACTGTAAATATTGCCACAATTTATAATACAATACTTCTGATTTCCTTCCCTGCAAAGCTGGTTTAAGTGAATTACACAGGTATCCCAACACCAGGGTCTACCACAGGATACCCAAGCATGATAGTCAGGAGATGTACTAGTGTAAAGTGTTCTGGATTACTTACAGATCTAGAAGGCAAACTTTTTTGTGATCAGCTCAATTATTTAAAGAAATTATAGCAATAAAGATTTATATTCATACAAAACTTGGCTCCTTGTGTTTGGTATCATCAAAATGACTGTCATGCATAAATGAAACCTAGAATATGGCAGAACACAGTACTGAGGGGGGAATTATTACACCACCCTTAGCTTGCCAGCATCTATGGGAACCCAGGGGAATTGCTGGCCATTTCTCTTATAGCTTTGTTCTTGAGGATGACGTGATTGTTGATGCGCATTGTGCAAGTGTTAGTATGAGAGGGCTGTGGGTTTTTATTACCACTTTTTGGCTCCCTTGTTAAAACTACCGAAAGTCGAGTTCTTAGTAGAAATTCAACATTTGCAGTCTTCACTTTTGATATTATTAGTAACAAGTGCTTGATACCAAGGTCAAGATGAAAAAACAAATACTGCCAGGCCACGACTGGCTGGTTTCTTTTGTGTATTAATGTTAGCCTTGGAATCAAGTATTTTTAAGACTGGTCAATTACAAAGCTTTCAGTTGGATATAAAGAATGGAATAATCGTAGTTATCATTTTATTTTCCTATTATTTTATTTTTATTTTGTTATATATATTCTTATCCAGTGGATAACAACGTTTTCCAATACATTATCCACTGCACAAAGATATATTTATCCAATGGATAGCCCAGTAACAGTATAACTGTATACCCATCGTACTTTCAGCTAGTATTTGGCCATTCATTTTAAGAGATTTTTTTCAATGACGAGCAATAATGGCGAAAAGCGCCAAAAACTAGACCTTCGTGCGAGTTTTAATCCAAATTTTCGTTCTGGATTAACACTCAAATCCCGGTTTTTCTACCGGTTAAAAACTGATGTACCAAGATAAAATAACTGTTTAAAACAGATTTTTGAATTGTACAAGACTTTTTCTTGATGTTGTGTTGGGATTAAGCTTTTTGAAGCTTTTGGTAGGATGAATCTCCTCAGGGTGAATAATAAAACTTCTATGGTAAAACTTTACAATAATCCCTTGTTATCTTAAACTTACAGGGGCAGCCTAGATTTGTTCAAGATTGCAGGGATTTGAAACATTAATTTGACTCAAAATTTGATCCAATTAAGGCAATTCTTTTGCGTCAGTTTCTGGTTCCATAAATGAGTTGTTTAAAAGCTAAGAAGGTATGAGAAGTTAAAACAGCCAATCAACTGTTGTTTAGAGTACATTTCTGTAAGAAATTCTCTCTTACCCATCCTCACTGCCTTCCGAGTTACACCATTTCAAGAAGGTTTTCAATAACGTGGTTATTCTTCTATCATCGCCAACGCCATCACCGTCTATCAATAACCTCTTACGAATTATTTCATCTACAAGATATTGATACAATTAACGCAATTTGATAAGTTAGTGGTAGGGAAAGAGGGCGAAAAGACACAAAAAGACTGCGAAATGTTGAACTACAAACACACCATCCGCCATTTTGGATTTTGAACACGATAGGTAGCTACTGCTGAACCATGAAATGTGCACTCATACACAGGTAACCCAAAAATTCCAGGAGAATTAGGGACCCTAAAAGATAGGAGAAAGTAGATGGTCGGGGAAAATGACTGGTGTTCAGTGCTAACCCAGGCTTAAGTCTAAAGAAAACCAGTTTTAACCCTAGATTAGCACTAACCAACCTTCAAGCAGGATTGATACTTTATCAATAGCAATAACTGACTTACAAATGAGTAAAGTGTAGTTTGCTACCTTTATTGGTTTAACATTCTTTAGTGTTTCCATTTTAGTGAATGTCCATCAGGCATTTGAGGTTCAAGAAAACCACGAAACTCACCACCATCATGAGTCCATCATGCACCATATCCAGAACTACATCTGACCTCCATTACCTTGACATCATGCGGCAATAAATGTATATTAACCCATGCTACGTCATTTAATATCTTATGCAATACTGTAAGTGCATGGGCATTTTTTGAGGCCTCACTCCCAGAACATGAGCCCCAAAACTGACATGTTTCATCTCTATGGCAATGTTTAGATAGAGCCCTAGCACCAACTGTTGAATATTGATTTCGGTTTATTAACTTGACAAAATGAGTTTACAAGGGTGCTTAATGCTAGGGGGAAATGCATCTATACTTCCAACTGTATGGCGAACCCCAATTATTATTCAATTTTCATACACTGTACAAATTCTGATTTTCCGATTGGTCAGTTTGTACCACGTGACGCGTTGTTATGACGTGACAACATGTCATTATGCAATAACTTTATGCAACAATTATTGACAATCACGGCATTACAGCATAGTTGGAAAGAAAAAATGTTCCAGGGGCCCGTTTCTCAAAAGAGCCGATAACTTTACGGACCCGTTAACTTATTCGATTTATATTTAGGTTAAGGACGTTCGCGGGCATTGTTCACGCGCACTTTTACTGCGCAGGCTAGCGCGCGCGCTCAACTAAATCCAAGATGGCGGCCGTAAAACAATATTTTTTTCGATAATTTCTTTTTTTCTTTTTTTGAAGAAAAAATTGTTCAAGTTTGTAGGAAAAATTAAAATAATGGAAATTCAAGGTTGAAAAAATTATTTGGATTGAAAAAGCGCAGAAAAAAGAAAGAAAAAGACAAAAAAGAAACACACGAAACCCAGTCTCCACGTGCACTCGGTTTTCAAGATAGCGAGCGAATTGCCGGATTTTGACGTGAAATATTTCGAAAACGAAGCCCGTTGCCCCCCTTTTTTTTGTTTTGGAAATGAAGCTATTGACATTCTCTACAATATATGTCGAAACAAAAAAGACCTGAACGTTGAGTTTTGAATGAGGTCAAGTTTACCAAAAAAATCGAGATGTAAACGAGTTCGAAAATGACTGCAACGCGCCGATTTAAAAGCTCATAATTATCTCCGATAGTCTCTTTAAAGCACCAATTCATCTCCAAAATGTCAAGCGACAATTGTAGTTGAGATCCATATCTTTTTCTAGCGATTTTTAATTTTGAAGTTCAATAAATGAGACGTTATTGAGCAGTATCATGTTTCGCATAACGCGCGCGAATTTTTACAAAACATACCCTGCTTGTCAAGTGATTTACGAAAAAACGAAGCCCGTACCCCCCCTTTTTATTAATAATTTTGAACACCAATACAATGAAGTTTGCCCATGTGAAGTTTAAAACAAATCTGAACGTTAACTCCTTTACCTGCGAACGTCATTAACGGGTTCGTAAAGTTATCGGCTCTTTTGAGAAATGGGCCCCTGGTGATATATGAATTTGAGGATTTTTCGAAAAAGAGAAGATCAACAAGCATACTAAAACTGCTTAGCGTGCCTGTTTTGAAGGTAAACTCTAAATTTCATTGAAGTTTTTGGAGCTTACTGAGATCAAGATATTTCAACGGCTTAAAAACAGAGTTCGCCGGCTTTCCAAATTCATCTTAATATTTACTGTTTTTTAGATTGGTTCACCAAAACCTATCTCATAGAAA
The DNA here is from genome assembly GCA_029948255.1 of Telmatactis stephensoni. NCBI lineage: Eukaryota > Metazoa > Cnidaria > Anthozoa > Actiniaria > Isophelliidae > Telmatactis > Telmatactis stephensoni. Next base: position 134,718 of record JALIZF010001086.1, on the reverse strand, counting down.
GTTTAGGAAGTCTGTCGCCACAAGTTCTCTCAGATGGGTAAAGAAATTTTATCAAGAATCGAAGAAAACGCCAAACGAGTACTTCAGCCTTCGGCTCAATCGTCGAAAACTACTTCTTTCCGGCTTCTTGCCGGCGGCACCTATATCCATAACTCCAGCGATAATTTTCTAGACCTTTCACTTACAGAGTTCTAGGTATCAGTGCTGAATCTGACTTTTAACGATCCAAAAAAAGTCTGAGTTCTTTGTTTATATGGACGATTTCAATTTTACCGAGCAAGTTGTAAACATGGATTCTGAGAGGCTCGTTTATTATCTTTAATCTAAAGTTCTTGTATCACGGCTAACGGCTAACGCCTCGTGCAGTATTTAATACAATTTCTCGTTCATTGTTAGCAAACTCGTGAAGATAAATAGCACTTATTAGATGTTTTCTTGTGTATTACGGGCTGATATTTTACGAGTCGCGTATGTATTTTACTGAGCCTTTAGGCGAGGCAAAATACGAGCGATGAGTAAAATGTCAGCCCGTAATACACAAGAAACTGTCTAATAAAGGATTTATTATATAACTGCTTCTTAGTTTCCTATTCTCCGATTGTTTTATGTAAAATATGGCCAACCAGTTTTCAACTCATATTCAGTGCTTAGTTCTCTCATCCTTATATGGTAAAATTACGTCATAGTTATATAATAAATCCCGATAATTCACTCGCTGCGTGCGTTAACCTCTAAATATTATTGTATTTCACTGAGTCGCAACAAAAATCCTCCACACCCCCAGGCCAGGCTCACGAACAAGGGGAGTCACGTGCACGCTAGTACCCTACGGATACGCCCATACATAAAGCATCACGTGGTGCAAATTTACTTTTGTCTTTCGTTCACCATAATGTGACTTCAAATCCCGAGAGCCCCCCAATAATTTAGACCTCGCTACGGCCCTGTAAAAAAAATCTAGATTGCTTTTAATTGACGTAATTTTTGATGATTTGTGTTTGAAATAGTCTAATCATGTTCTTAAATACGTTTTTTTTTATAAAAAGCTTTTATCAATCTTAAAAGACCACTGCTTTGTCTGGTATACGCATTCGAATTGTCTTCGATTTATCGTCATTTTTTTAACGAAAACGGTGCCCCCCCTTTTTTATTTGCTTTTTCAATTCACATACCATAAAGTGCTTTCGTGCCAATTTTAAAGAAAATCTATTCACAGGAACGTCCTTAAAATAGGCGAAATGTTAACCCGTAATACACAAGAAAATATCTAATAAAGGATTTATGATATTATACAATTGCTTTTTCGCTTTGTTTTTTACAGTATTTTTATTATCAAAACAGTCCTTTTTGAAAAGCGCGCGAGGGAAAAAGAAACCGGTTTGAAGCCTTGCCCCAGGGCCGAATACGCAATCCGGATTTCTAGAGGGTATTACCGTCCCATATTGGCCCTCAAACGATACCTTATTTGGTAAATTTACGTCACAATTGTATAATAAATACTGTTATTTAGGGCTCTTCATTTATTTCAATCACTTAGATTGTATATCTCACTGCAGCATATCATTTATTCACACGATATATTTGGAGGCCACATTTTGCACAGCAGCGTAAGAGGTTCTACAATTCGCAATGAAGAGGGGGGGTCTAATCCAATTCTAGTTTACCAGCCAATTTTTTAAACGAATCCCAGTCCCAGAATTCTGTAAAATCCCACTCACATTTTCAGAATCCAATTTCACAGTTTTTCTTGTAAGTGATTGCAAACTAAAATGGGTGCAAACTAAAATGCATGGTTAATTTGTTCCAAATTTGAAAATTCCGAGGTGAAAATGTTGATAAAATCTAATACTTTTCACGGAAAAATTGGAAGAACATTTTCAAATAATTTATGGTTTTTCCAAGAACATTGAACTCTTTTATCTAAATTTTACTGAAAAAGGCCTTGTGTGTTGTTAAGAAATAACTAAATCCAACGAACACCTTCCAAATTTGATTTTATTCATTGTATTTTTAGCGAAATTGATTAATATTTAAATATTTTACGTTAATTCTATTGTTTTCAAGACTAAACACTAAAAGCATGCAAAACTTATCACAATTTAGTAGAAGACAGTGCTAACAAAACAAAGAAGAACAATAGAATAAGCATAAAATAGCACTATTTAGTTGTAATGGTGCAAGCTTTAAGTGTTTGTACTCTATAGACTATAGAAGTTGAAACACAAAGATGGCACGGGATGCCTGCTTCAGTGATGTCTTCTAGGTTGCATATAATATCCAAGAGAAGCCTGATTAAAATATGTCATATTTATGGTCTTTGAGCTGAACAAAACAATATACAATAGCACACAATTTAGCCTGATATTAGAAATGGCTCATGGATTAATCTCATCTGATTTCATTTTATCAAATATTTTCTCTACACATAACTTTCAAATTGGCAAGAACGTAGAGCAAAAACACATGAGCCCTGGAAAAAAATTGACTAGGTAACATTAAGCTAGGCTGTACTGACTTATAAGAAATAACCTGTTACTAGGGAAATAAGTTATTGCTCTAAAAGGTATATATCATTGATGAAACTATGTTATTTGACGATATGTCATCATGTGACATCGTTGCAGAAAAAAAGCTATAATTTTCTAAACAATTGTATTTTCATACCAAAGCATGGGTTTCAAATATCACTTCTAAATACACTTTTTTATGGTTTTTCAAACAAGAACAATTATGAAAATTTGAAATAATCACTATATTTCTGAAGTTTGCAGCAAAAATCGTTGCATCGCGACCTCCAACGTCGGTTTAACGAATTGCGCGAGTGGTTTCACTGCAAAATTTTGAACATTTTATGGCGTCAAGAGTGTGTCAATAAGAGGACAGACAACTCAAAACCATCTTCAATTCGTTTTTGACAACAATTATTTGGGATAAAAGTTAAAAAAGTTTTCAAACGAGGCAACCGAACGAGCGCGCGCGCTGAAACGCGTCAGCAGTGTGTCTGTACGTCACGCGTACATGCTTGTTAGTGCGCGCGCCGTCATAGATGAAATCTAGAACGTGTGAAATTGGCGTTCTAGCGAGAACGAGAACCTCATCTGTGACTGCGCGCGCACGATCAAAAACATACGCGTGACGTCTGTGTTGACAAAAATCTCTCATGCTTAAGCTCCCTAATGACACACTCTAATCAACCAATCAGATCGCGAGATTAGTATCAAGTGTTGTAAAAAAGATTTTGGTATTTTCTGATCCGTTGTCCATCATTCTTGGGGGCGGAGCTTTTACGAACTCGTTCAGTGATTGGTTGATTTGAAAGAAGCTCCGCCCCAAAACTGATTGACGGCTCAGAAAAACCCAAAATCCAAGCAAAATTTGTAATTTGTTGGTCGCGATGCAATGATGGCAACAAAGTTTTTGTAGAAATAGTATGTCATTACTCCTCATCATCTTCTTCACTCTTTTCTTCATCTAGGCTTTGGTCACTGTCACTATCGGTGAAGTTCTCTTCAAAAAACTTTTGCTTTAGTTTATCAGCCTCATCTTCAGGAAGCTCCTTTAGTCCATGCGGCAAACACATATCTTCTTCTGAAGAATCATCGTATTCCATTTCATTGCACATTTTATCAACCACAGAAAGGAATGGTGACATCAATCTGGAAGGAATAGAAATATGTAAATAAGATCTAAGATCCAAAGACAATGGGCTTGACTTTGATTCATACATCGAACTAAATATATCAAAGCAAATACTAAAAGAATTAATATTTTAATATTGCAATGTATAGGTGTAACCACTTTCATCTAGGGCTTTTTGGTAAGGCGGTGCAGCCATATCCAAAGATTCTTGCAATACAAACCGCAGGCAAAAAAACAGGAAAAGAAAGAACCGACCCCGAACCAACATCCTATGGTACAATCCACTTTACAGCAAGAGCGTCAGCACCAACATTGGCAAACGTTTCCTTAGACTCGTCGAAAGGTGCTTTCCCAAAGAAAACCCTCTAAGGAAAATCTTTAACAGGAATACCACCAAAGTGAGCTACAGCTGCGTGAGTAACGTTAAGAAAATCAGACTCCCAGAACAAAAGAAAGTTAAACGCATCCCAGCAGAACCCGACAGAGAACACCAAACCAAAACAATGCAATTGCCGCAACAAAGATTCCTGCCCCATGGAAGGTAAATGCCTACAACCAGCGGTTATTTACCACGCAACGGTCAAACGGAAAGATAACAACAAGTGCGAGACCTACATTGGATTGACAGAGAACGAGTTCAAAACGCGCTATCACAACCACAGAGCATCGTTTCCACAACAAATCGTCAAGGAACTCAACCAAATTAAGCAAATATGTATGGTCACTCAAAGACAACAACATCGACTTCGAGATCGCGTGGCAAATTGTAGCGCGTGCCAAGCCCTATTGTAGTGCTAACAAAAGATGTAATCTCTGCTTGACTGAGAAGTATATTATAATCTGTGAACCGCATCGCTGCACACTCAATAAAAGGAACGAATATATTATTTAGTTTCGTCGTGTAGACACAGGAAATTAACATATTAAATACCTATGTAAATATAGTGGTAGTCTTAATAAACTCCTGACTGAGTGAGGTTCGTCTCATGAAACAGGCTCGTAGAGAGCCAATGTTTTACTAATATGACCACCATGTGTAGACAGATAGATTAGCTAGATAAATACAAAAGAATAGCTAAAAGTTTGGTGTGTGTCTCAAGGTAAAAAAGTCAATCAGATTGCTTTGTCAGAATAATTAATCCAGAAAATCACATGCTGTGACACCACCAGTTTGACTTCACCAACATCAACCTTTCAACATGCCAAGAAAAGGGCATTCAGCATTTGAAGTATAATTTGGTGACAAAAAACGAGCATATTAAGAACAAAACGATGCATCACTATTAACCACGGAAAACTTTTTTACGTGTAACAACAACAACAAAAAAACAACGGTTACTTGACCTAGGTAAAATTTACAATGGAAAATCAAATTCAAAGACCAAGTGGAACAACGTATAATAAGTAATGTATAAACAAGGAAACATACTCTGAACGGAAAGGTACAATATTCTTGTCCATTTCCTTCGATGAACAAAACTGGCACCTTTTTTTACATCTCCAACAACGATTGTGTTTTCGTGTCAGGACTCTGTCTCTCGTCTCGTCGTATCTTTGGGCTTTTTCTACCAAAATGGAGGGAACGTCGCCTCCTTCTGTGATTAGAGTTTTGGCTTTTGCTCGCTTTAATCTTGAGTCGATTAGATTCTCTAGTTTCCCAGGTTTTTCCACTGTGCATCCATTAAACGTTTCGTCGAAGTCCTTCCTTGTGGAAGGATTTGCGATTTTCAGCATTTTAAAAAAACATTACGCAAACTCCTTTTACAACGGGACTTCCCCGTACTTTATCCTTTGATGTCAACCCTGTGACACCAGCAAATGAACAGACTGCTAAATCTATCAACTCAACAATTGAATCAGGGAGTTTCTTTCTTTTCTTAGTTTGAGATTCAGTTGCACAACTCGTTGCCATGTTGAACGCGCAAATAAATAAATATCTTCTTCTTGGTATTGAAGTCCATCACTCCCGGCCATCACTTTACATCGATCCTACTCTATGGAACTTTTTATTTTTTTGCTGTTTCTGAAACAAAAGAGGAAGAATTTAGACAAATGTTTACAACAATCTTGGCATTGTATTTTTCGGGGCTCGAAGCAGTGTATAAGTCAGTAGTGCATAGCGTTACTCGCAGCAAATTAGGTAAACTTCAGGCTCGTTACATGGTATATTTTCGTCTCACTGATCCCGGGTTTTCCGGAAATTTTGATTCCTGAGCCCCTATTTTTAGAAATTTTTGATCCCTGATCCTTGGTGCAAAAAAATGAGCTGATCCCTGATCCTGACCCAATGCTGATCCCTGAGCCCTGGCCTCTGATCCCTGATCCTGGCCATAATTTGGAGCTTGATCCCTGTCCCATATACCATGTTACAAGCCTGTAAACTTCGACGCCAATTTTCTACCGGATACAGTGGGGAGCGTTGGGGAGCGTTTATACTGCGTGATAAAGTGATCTTTTAAGAGTTATATTCGAACAATTTTAACAGTTGAACGTGAGCTTTAAAGAAACTACGAGGCAGAAACACTAGGCTCATCAAATTACAAAGAGAAAGTGCAAAAACAGGTCATTCATCTTCTCGGGCTATAAATCAATCAAATGGACATTTTTACTCAATTCTTTCCATAAAACAGCAATATCAGATGACTAAAAATTATTCAGAATTATAGATGGTATTTAAAAGCACAGTATTAACTATGAAATCCGTCCTCGAACTTATCCAAATTTTCTACAGTCCGCCATCTTTTTTCAGTTCTTGAAGAGGTGAAATTGTCGTACCATAGTGCTTTGCGATCGTAGTGCGCCCACCGCCTGTGAAAGACCCATAACTTGAACTTGAGCTCGTTAATATGACGTCTTCGAAGCTTTGTCCGTCATTGGAAAGACACCATGGGATACCTGCATAATAAGGGACGGACCATTAGAAAAGTGATGGGAAGATGGGGCAAAAGCAAAAAAAAAAAAAAAAAAAATTATTTCCAATAAAAATTTTGAAAAAAAAAAAAAATCTGCCGGGACATTTTCTTAAAAAAAATATTCCTGCCAAAGTGAAAAAAAAATTCATTTCCACTTTTGGTGGCCAAAAAAAAAGTATGCCAATCCCAAACTCCCCATCCCCCCATCACTTTTCTAATGGTCCGTCCCTAATAGGCTTCACAGCTTGAAAAGTGCTGTGAGCTTGCTGTGGATATGCATTGACATTTCAAAGAAATAAGGTAAATTATAGAGGCAACTTGATCTTAGTACACACACCATTTTGTCACGCCAGTCATATCTCCAAAACCGGGTATGAACCGGACTGGTATGGGCCTGCCATCTTTGTGCACAACCTTTGTACACCAACATGGCGGACAGTAACACGAAGGACCAAAATCGTGTCAATATCGCTATAATAACCTTTATTTAAACACGCTTAGTTTGTAAAGCTATACAGCTTGTGGGAGAGTGTATAACATAAATAATACAGGTCAGGGATTCTTCTTGTGTCGGTTTTTGAAACCGTTTGCTAAAGTTTTCTTAGAGATTAGCTACTCGCACAGTAAGGTGTACTGATCTCTTCTCAAATGGAGCGAACGAATTAAGGGTAAAACTCAATGAAGACAAGCTAAAAAATGTCAAAGCGATTCGACTATTTAGAAGCATTTTCGAATTTCCCTAGCAACGGGCAATTTTTTTATTTATCAGTATACCCTTTAAAGTTATGTTGTTGTAACGTTTATCCTGTGATATCGCATGCGTGGATCGATGACCGAAGTGACATGGAAAGAATATTCAGTTATATGTTTTTGCTTTAGTCTGAAAGATAACCAGACAAACTGTCTTTAATTTCGAGACACAATAATTCCTCTCGGGGAACACAAACTGTCTTTCGAGCCTGAAATAATTCTATTCAGAGAACATAAACTGTTTTTAGGGACACAAACTGTTTTTCGATACACAAATAATTCCCTTGGGGAACACAAGACACACAATGACTGCAACATTTGATGGCGTATAACTCATTAAAATGCGTGGTGACCCCCAATCTTTTTCTTGGATTCTAACAGCCTACAATGGGTTCTTTCACACCTATATAGATTTTAGAGAAAATAATTACTTTCACATTAGAGGGCTCCGTCCTTAAGACAGACTATGGAGAATTTTTTGGTTCTAACTCAGCACTGAAGCCGCGTTCCATGTTTGGAGCGCCCAAGAAATGCCCTTATGGTTTCTTAATTTATTCGAACAGAGCAGACCACAAACAGAGCAGAACTCTAGAACAGACTCTGAGAGCATACAGTTGTGAATAGTATAGTGACTGACATGTCATAGCTGTCGTATAGCTGTGGGAGGTAATCATTTTTTTCGCCTTTTTTTGGTATGGAAAATGATAAAAAGCTTCTAAGCCTACTCTTCAAGGCCTGATTTCAAGAAAACTTGCAAGTACGGGGGGAGGGGGGGGGGGGGAATGCAATGCCGGAAAGTTTCAATAAATAACACGTGAGCAGAAAATCTAATTCCTAATTCTCTAGGTTATTAACGGACAATTGTGCTAAATCTATAAGTTCTCTATATCAATTTATTCCCAATTCTGTTCACAACAAAAGCCATTCTGTGCACTTTTAGGACCTGATTATATAAACCGGGCTAGCCCTATTAAGGTGGCCCGTACCTATTGATTTGTTTGTTGGGCATGACTTTTAATCGCGTCCTTTTACATCAAAACCTCGTCCGATTTCTGAGAAATTTTTGCTGCCATTTGTCTACAAGCCTTGAAATTTGTACCGGTAATTATTTTTCTGCGAATTAGATCAAATAATTCGAGATATCAAACGATTTTTAAAAATTGCTTTTTGAGAAAAATTGGTCATAAATCCAAAATTCCAAGGTGAATTTTTTTTCCTATTTCGTTAATCAAGTAGAAAGGCATAGAGGACTACATACAACATGTATCGTGCCAATTAGTGCCTTAGAAGTTGCGATACAAAATTTGTGCTGCCTGTTACGACGCAAAATTATGTAGTCAAAACTACCGCCAAAATCTCAACAAAATTTCAAAAACAGCGAGAACTATATCTGCTGTAAGAAAGACAAATACCTATTGTAACTTGTAAACAAAGTTTGGAGAGATGAGAAGCTGAACGCCAATGTTATCCTCAAGCAAACTTGGGGAGTAATTTTTGTGACCACGAGGTGAGCGTTGCGAATTTGTATTACTTCGACTTCTACAAATTCTGTCGAATTGTTTCGTGAAATTTTCTCGGTATGGGATAGAACAAGATGTTAACATACCTGCTGCCAAGTGTCGTTGTGTTTGCTGCACTAGGTATAATTCAGTAAGCTTCACTGAAGTAAGCAACTGCATCGAGTCGACTTTTGAGCTGCCAAGGTAAAGCCCTCATGGTTTGTTAATTTATTCAAAACAACACCTTACTATCTGTTGCAAAATTCCACACGGGATTTAGACTCAGAAGCAATTGTATTCAGAGAACTACTGTCTTTACTGTCCCAAAAGTCTGGGTCCCGTGCGGAATGTTTGCAACAGATAGTAAGGTGTTGTTTTGAATAAATTAACAAACCGTGAGGGTTTTACCTTGGCAGCTTAAACGTCGACTTGATGAAGTTGCTTACTTTTGAAGCTTAATGAATTATACCTAGTGCAGCAAACACAACGACACTTGGCAACAGGTATGTTAACATCTTGTTCTATCCCATACCAAGAAAATTTCACGAAACAATTCGACAGAATTTGTAGAAGTCGAAGTAATACAAATTCGCAACGCTCACCTCGTGGTCACAAAAATTACTCCCCAAGTTTGCTTGAGGATAACATTGGCGTTTAGCTTCTCATCTCTCCAAATTTTGTTTACAAGTTACAATAGGTATTTGTCTTTCTTACAGCAGATATAGTTCTCGCTGTTTTTGAAATTTTGTTGAGATTTTGGCGGAGTTTTGACTACATAATTTTGCGTCGTAACAGGCAGCACAAATTTTGTATCGCAACTTCTAAGGCACCAATTAGCACGATACATGTTGTATGTAGTCCTCTATGCCTTTCTACTTGATTGACGAAATAGAAAAAAAATTCACCTTGGAATTTTGGATTTATGACCAATTTTTCTCAAAAAGCAATTTTTAAAAATCGTCTGATATCTCGAATTACTTGATCTAATTCGCAGAAAAATAATTACCGGTACAAATTTCAAGGCTTGTAGACAAATGGCAGCAAATTTCTCAGAAATCGGACGAGGTTTTGATGTAAAAGGACGCGACTGAAAATCATGCCCAACAAACAAATCAATAGGTACGGGCCACCTTAAGCGGGCTGACTTCTTTTGTTTTCTTTTCTAAGAGTTAGTGTTGTTTTTTGATGTGATAATAATTCAGGGCTATATCCAAGCATCTATGGGCTTAGAACTCACTGTAGGATTTCAGTCAGATTAGGAAGCAGTTCTTTAAAGTCAAGCCCTGACAAGGATCAAAGAGAGAAACATCAGTCGTTGAGAGTTTCGGTTTCGGTTTCGGATTCAGAGAGAGAGAGAGAGAGAGAGAGAGAGAGAGAGAGAGAGAGAGAGAGAGAGAGCTTAAGTTCAAATTTATTAGATTTGCACCGTTACATTATGATATATGTATACAAAATAACAAAATGAAATATATAATAAAAAAATTAAGATGTATACAAATATGAAATATCCCAAAACATACTTTATAATCAAAAATTAAGGTACAGGATATCTGGAGTAACTTTCGTTAATCGAGCCAGATTACCCTTGAGATACCCTTGTAGAAAAGTCATTGATTCGATGTCCATCAAAGTTCGTTGGCTTTTCTTATCTCTATTTCATTTTTATTCCTGTTGGGCTAGGCCAAAGAAGCCATGAAAATAGGGCAAATATGAGGATCGTGAAGTTGCCTTACTGGAGCTTGATGTTTTATACGTGAATGTTCTAATTAAGCACTGAGCACTGTTATAAGATAAATTATGCATGTTTAAACCCCAGGGGGGTTCTTCGGGGTCAAAACGCTAGGGATGATCGTCGGAAACCTCCAAAACGTACCCTAAAAAATACCCAAATGCCAAAATTTTCGATCCTAAAAAATACCAACAGCTCAAAAATACCCCTAAAAATACCAAAAAATCAAACAAAAAACTAACAAAGAAAATCGAACAGCACTAATTCAAGTATCGTTGTTTATTTCTTCATCAAATTCACCTCGAGATACTGTAGAGATCAATCGTCATAAACATTTATTTTGTACCCCTAAAAAATACCATCTTTTCTGAAAAACCTTGGATTTTCTCTGACGACCCCTAAAAAATACCAAATCGGCGATTTCAACCCCTAAAAAATACGACGATCATCCCTAGCACACCAATATAGGGAGTACCCCCCCGGGCACTGAGCACTGTTATAAGATAAATTATGCATGTTTAAACTGTAGCTAACTGTTTTGCGAGCTATCAATTAATCGGCATATTACAATATAAATATAACTCTCAAAACCCAACGTGTTAAAATGTAAAAAAAAGTCTTCTTACATATAAACACCGACTTCAGTGTAAAAAAAAAGTTAGTCTCTCGATCTGGGCACAGTCACTTATACAACCCAGCGTCGTCAAAGGAATTTATGTTAATGAGACTGCCCGAACGGCTATATTCTTGTGTCTTACACAATAGCGTGTTATGACACATATGTAAGCTGCACTTATGCCTCAAAATGCTTGTAATTTATTTGTGTTTCGTTTCTTTACTTTTCCAGAATCCTAAAGTTTCGGCCTTTCATGAGAGATATACCAAAGGTAAGTGGTATCTGATTAAATGTTTAATTCCAACATATTAACTTAATTTTGACTTCGAATGGTCACAATGACAAAGGAAATGAGCTTTTATCTTTAAATTCGTAAAACAGAAAAAAAGAATTACCACAGCTGGAAAGAGCATGTTAAAATCAGCAAGGTAGTGAAGTTTGAAGGAATTAAATCCAAAACTCGCGAGAATATGAATTTTTGAAAAGTGTGAATTTGTAAGAAAACCTTGCTGATAGTAGGCATCTCTTGCCTACCGGCGAATGTTATGTTTTCAGTCATACAAAATTTTGATTTCGGAAAATTCATATCTTCGTGAGTTTGAAAATTACTTCATTCAAACTTCACAGTTTTACTGAATTATATTTCTGTACTGTGACTTTTGGAATTACATGATAAAAGCTCATTTTCTAGGAAAAATATGTCCTTTGACGAACAAATTTTGCTCATATGGATGTAAAAATTTGACTAAATTTCAGAGGACAAATGTACCACTTGTTATATGAAATTTGTTGGCGGGAAAAATCCATAGTGTTTGTGTTTGTGTGGAAGGGTAACACAATCAAATATGATATCTACGTACATTGAAATAATTTAACTTTGCAAAATATAAAGAACTCAGCGGACATTAATATATAAAAGTAGTATAGGGACAGTTTTAGCACTGATTAATGATGGATATTTCTTTTTACACAATGTATAAAATAAATTTGTATCGTTGTTCGAGGCACAAGGCTAGTCACATAGAGAGCAGATGTTTACCGAGGCAATCGACCGCCGAAGGCGGGAGTAACAATTAAATTTTGAAATTCAGACCCTCGGAAATACGATTTCCAGCGTTTGCGACATATTTATTGTATTAAAGTTATGACAGTTTCACACATTCGACTATTCTGGCAAAGAAAAAGAAGAGGGGAAAGGCATGCAATATCTGATATGAGAAACTTATAGTATAGAAAATATCTTTATTAATGTCTATCCTTACTAAAAGTCCTTCGTTGTCAAAGTTCTGAGTTTCTTTTGTGGTGGTCGTTTCTCGACACAGAATCCTTTGGGACATCAGGAAAGCTAAAAATAATTAATAATATCTGTAATTGTACCAAGGCAACTGACTCGCTTGCCTCATGGTAGCTACGGCCCCGGTCATGCAGTTTTTAAAATATATTGTAGAGCTTTTTCTGAAATCATGGAGTAAAAATATCACTTTTCCTAACGAGCTTATGAGTTTAACAACAATGAAATAACAACAATATTTTAATTTCCAAATGCTGGTATTCTATGTACGGGTTTTGGTGCAGTACGTGTTATGTCATCAACAGCACTTTACAGTGTTAATGCTCCCAACCCATTAGACACATTAACTGACAACAGTTTGTGGGATAAATGGGGAATGGTGATTAGGTCTCCGTCTGCAATCACAGCCGACAGCATACTGGTCAGTGCATGGCAAAGAGAGGTCATAATCCTCTCTCCAGGGGTCATAATCCCCTAGGCCGCTGAGGGGTGAAAATCACATTCAACCCCTACTGAAGGGTCATATCCCTTATGCTCATCCAAAGTCACATCAGATAGCATTGCATGGCAAGGAGAGGTATCCTCTCTCCAGGAGGGTAAACCCCCCTGGGCTGCTGAGGGGAGAAAGTCACATTCTACCCCTACTTAAGGGTGATACTCCCTACCTTAGCCTCATTGTTCCCATGGCAACTGAGAAGGGGGGGGGGGGTGACAATCCGATAATCCCCAGTAATATCAGTAAACCATGAGTCTATGGGGCAAGGCGTGACCAGTATGGGAGAGCCTAATCCCCATCCCTTAGTTTATTAAAACATGGTTTAAAATAAGACTAGCATATTGCAATACATATATTAACTAGCAACTTTCGATTGTTCTTTTCCAGCTAATGCTGGGATTGTTCATGATAATACTTCTACCTCATGTCTAAAAGATTAATGGTACAAACTGTAACAGACATTTGGTACTCAGATATACTAAATAATGCTAATGTACATCATATTATCAAATACACAAATAATTCACAAAGGGGTTTTTGCACTAAATATGCTACTAGGACAGAGAGGGTAAGGGTGGGTGGGAAAAATGCTTGTATCAAGTTGGTTGCTTATACCAGAATTAATGAAAACTTTGGCTGATCAATTACAAGTAATACACAACTTAATTGACAGCTTGCAGTGCTGTAATGTGATTGGCTAGGATAAATTAGGCATGCTTAGTCATTATTACAGAAGCAACCCTTAAGCTCCATTCATTGGACTAGCAGCATAAACGTCTTGACGGAGGGAACTGCAAATCGTTTGTTGCTACAGCAACGAAGTAGCATGCAGTCTACGGGTTTTTTTCAAAGATCAGATCATTTCATTTTGCAATAATAAGCCGGAGCTTTTCTCTAACGAAAAAATTAGCCTAGGTAGGGGTGGGGGAGGGCTGTCTCAGGTATACCCGAGACAGCTATTCTCCATATAAACATGTCCTTAGAGCCTGCGCGTGGACAATAGGGATTATATGATGATGTATATGACCTAAATATTTGGTTTATATTACAGCAAATGAAGATGATAATGGTAATGTTCATGACTTTCCATATTGGAACTATCTCTTCACACCCCGGCTAAATTTCGTGGGGAAATTCAAAGCAGATTCTCCAACCATGAATAACAATGAACAGAACTTCGATACCGAGAATTTTGATCCACATGACGAAAAGCTTCACGAATTCAATCCTCATGGAACTGGATCTTGGAGTGTAGTTGGTTTAGTTACAGAAGTGTGCTATTTAAATGGTTCTTGCGTACACGATAGTAGTATTGATTCCATAGTAGGAGCGTCGGTGAAAGGTGAGATGAATGTTAAATTACAATATTAATATAAATCAATCAAACTCTTATTTATAGACGGAGCCAATTTAGCTTTCGCTACTCTTCCATTGGGCCGTCTTCAATCTCGCACTCCTACCTCTACATTAAATATTTTGCATGCAACACTCAACTCACATGTTGATTTTTGCTGAGGGAGGAAAAACCGGAGAACCCGGAGAAAAAACCCTCGTAGCATGGTAGAGAACAACACATTAAACAAACTCAGTTCACTTATGATCCAGATCTAGAGCGCGAGCTGGGACTCGAACCTGGACCACAGCGGTGAATGGCCAGCGCTCTCCGGCACCGCTCGGCCAACCATGCCACCCAATATAAACACAACATTATTTCAATATATCAAAATGGCCCAGTTTTTCGCGTATTTCCGCGTATCCCCTCGCCTTCCGGCCTTGTCATTGTTTTCCCTCCCCTCACGCTATGCATCCTTTATTAGCATTGCAGCACATTATACAGTAGTTTCTTCCCCCTTCCCCCCTCCTTCTCTCTTCATCCACCCCTCTCTTCCTAATCCAGCCCCACCCTCTTCTCTTTCCCTCTTCCCCTCGAATTATGCATAATTAAAACACCATATAACCGTTGTAGAGGATAATAACAAGACTTCGGCTAGATTAGTAACCCTGGATGTTCAAGCACAGCTGAACTCTGAAATATGGGGCTGGAGAATTCAGGTCGGCGATCACTTCTCAGCAGACTGGACCACGGTTTCATATCGATATATGTGGAAAAAAAGGCTGTATGCTAAGCCTACTGAAAAATGGGATGCAGCGGCTTACCAATCAACACTTTCTAATATTCGATGGATGAACAACGAGTCAGTATTTGTACAGGAACTGAAGCAATTGATGCGGAACAAGAATATCGACAGCGAAAAATTGTCTATTCGTTTGAATCTTGATATGATGGACAGAAAGAGTCTTTACGGGCGTGTTGTAGGTAAGGGAGATCATAGTGTTTCGTGTGTTCTCACTCACGAGATCGAGAATGTTTAAGTTCATTCTAAAAAACAAAGCACTTGTGGCTGAAAGGACAACTAAATCTTTACGCTAATTTTCAGCGAAGAATTTAGTGAGCGTCCAATGCAATGCAGTAGCAGATCCATGCAGGATCTTTCAAAGGGGAGGTTCCATTTCTTAAACCCATCTGTGTATAATACTCTATTGTTTGGTCGATGTTTGACAAAAAAAATGGCTCGAGGGCTCGAGGATTTGTTGTTTGGGCAATTAGCATGCGTGTGAATCATTTTGTGAACCAATCAACCACCCAGAGAAATGAGTATAATAAATGTGTATAGATTGAAATGCTTGGAAAAATGCGAGCCCCCAGCGGGAATCGTTGAAGAAACAAATTTAATGATAATATAATTATCATTATTATATTTTGAAAATAATTCAAGAGTTTTGATTGGCTAAGAGCCACCAGATAAATTACCATAGTCGCCGGCTAGCTGCCCAAATTTGGAGTTATGAAAATGTTGAAAACCATTATTCGAAGTTATGACGTAATTTTCTCGAATATGGAAAATTAGCTTGCGGTATGACGTCACGCTAATTTATGCGATTCATGCCAAAAGCGGGAAAACAACAACAACATGTATTCTTGTCAACAAAGAACGAACAACTGAGAAAGAATTATTTTCAAAAAATAATAAAACAATTATTGAATTCGTTTCTCGTAGGATATGGGGAATTATTAAGGCCTCGGTTTGTGTTATCTGCCTCAGCCTTCGGCTTCGGCAGATAACACAAACCTCGGCCTTAATAATTCCCCATATCCTACTCGACCTCATCCAATAATTGCTTAATATTCGTCATAATCATTATTTTCATTATTATTCATGTATGATATGCAATAATTTGTTCATTATTTTTACAAGGATCGATTGGGCTACATGGAATCAAGTCTCCTCAATTTTATTCTCAAGGGAGACATCTCAAGTCGTTAACGAAAACTGTACAAGAGGCTCCGTTTATGGTGGATGAGAGAAATCACAAAGTGAATATCGATTTTGGAAACACATTTAGGAACGACGATGAAGGGCACTTCAATTTAAATAACACAAGCATTTTTGTCGCAGTGTCATTAGATAATGGCTCACCGGTCACATGCAGTAGTAATCTATTTTGGCTAGGGAGGATATTACACCACATTCCTACATGGTATTTGAATTCTTCTGGTATCCAGTCGTTTCCTGCAATGGGATCATTGTCCAATGAAGAAATGGATATCATTAAACATCATCCTCTGGCTGTTATGGAGGTGAGTATAGCAATAATGAGTACGTTACAATCAAGCCACAGGCGCTTAAATATTGCAATTAGTATGCAGAAAGATGTTAATTCTGATGTTGTTTAACCATTGGAATTGGAAGGAACGTGAAAATCTATCTTTTTAAATTTTTGGACTATTGCTTTGAGCACTTATGATTGGATGTGATCTTTTACTGTGCGACGCGTCCAGTCCGTGGCCACCCAATCAACTGCTTTACAATTTACGACAAAACAAGACAAGAAAACGTTCGAAAAACATGGAAATTTAAGAGGTCACATTACTATTTCGCATGCACGTGAGAATTTGCGTCAAAAAGAAATACCGCTCTCTGCTTGGCTAACTTGTAAATAAAGTTATGTTTGGTGGCCATGGTAGCGCGCGTCACAATTTGTTTCAAAACAAAGTTTTTATATACATTCTATATATATATCTACCTACTCTTATGAATGGCAAGGGCGGATCCAGGATTTTCCTCAGGGAGCGGTGCACACACGATTATTTTTCAGGGGGTGGAGCAACGTTAGAGAAATTGGAAACTATCCATAGAATATTTTGGAAAAATATAGAGAAGAAAAGGGCCCAGAGTCATCTCAGGAGGGGGTGCGCACCCCCCTGCACCCCTCCCCTAAATCCGCCCCTGAATAGTGGTGTGGATTCTAACAATTTGAAGGTATAATTATAAAGGTAGTACCTTCCTCTCAATTGATTAATTTTATGACCCTGAGTGTTGGTCTGAGTACAGTTGTGGTCTGCCCGAGAATCGAACCTCCCTCCTCCCTCCAACCTCCTGCCATCAAATATCGAGTCGTCTATAGTTCTTGCGAACAGACGATATTTTTCTAATGTATGCTACCTATGTACTATTCAAATAGTAGTTTTTGTCTTTAGGATTTTGAAAGAAAACGTCAAAACTGAAGTCGATGGCTTCTTTTAAATGTGAATTTCCATACGTACAAAGCTGGCTAATCAGTCGCGTCTCAAACATATATCGACATTTTTCTTCATTGTTGGTTATCAAATTATAACTGCATTGTATTCTAGGTGAAAGGAATTTGGCCATCAATTTCTTGTCAGAAGGTGCTTCTGGCCGAACCAGAACATGGAATCGATATTCATCCCTACAGTAGATGGATAGCTCGAAAAAATCCCCCTGAAAAAGCGGAATTTCAAGTATTTGCAACAAAATTCGGAAAGCCGTTTCAATATGCTGTCGTGAAGTTTGAAATAAGTTGCACCACATATATATATGATCCACTGATTTGTTACCCACCAATCAGACATTATACTAGCACTTCAACTACAGATGAAGACGGAATCGCTAAATTTGTTGTCCAAACGCAAGATCCTAAAAACCCCAGAAAGTACATCGATGGTCAATTGTATAAATTTAGGTTCTACATTGAGGGGTTTAGGCCAGAATATGAAACAATGAGTCCTGAAGAATGGTTTTACTACAATGAAAACGGCCATGTGAAAATCCTTGTTTTTGATCATTACGTGCCTCATTCACCTCCAACCTGGCTAGACGATGTTTATCCCATCTTTTTACAATATGCCAATCTAAATCCTGTCATGACGATGAACGTCGTTGACTTGGGAAACTACTATGATGTTTTAAAGCATAAGACAACTATCCTAATGACAATGAAACTGCCTAAGACACACCCTAACTACATGCCTGTCACACGTGACTTGTCTGAAACCAAAAGGAAAATGATCATTGAATGGTTGTCTCACGATAAACCGTTAATCGGCAAAGCCAAGGATTTCTATACTCTTAAAAATCTACGGAAAAACCTGCAAATTGCTTTACAAATCGAAATGGCTACTATACCTCCGTATATGACAGCTTTGGCAACCATTAAACATAGCTATAACCATGTCGTTCAAGCTATTTTAAAAACTGTACTTAATCAAGAAATGATTCACATGACACTAGTCGCCAACATCCTGAATGCAATTGGCGGGAAACCTGTGTTATACTCCAAAAAGACCATTCCAAAGTACCCGACACGCTTGCCAGCAGGCCTGCATCCTGACCTTACTGTACCCATTGAGAAACTTTCCATAGACTTAATAAGAAATATCTTTATGAAAATCGAGGAACCAGGACTAGGACTGGAAAGACATTTTGAATTTCAGCATACTTTTGATTTTGTGAAACAAATGAAGGACTCAGAGGCGTCGACCAATCATGTAAAACGATCCTTTGTGCCAGATCCTGGAGTGGATGAATCGATAATCATGCCTTGCCTTACTGAAAGTTTTAAGAGGTACATGGACAAGGGTAAGTCTCTAAATATTCAGTTAATATTTATGATTATAGACTCTTTGCATAATACTGCTAATCATATGCAAATACACCTCTCGCCTCATTTTGGCACAGCTAAACAATGGCATTGTTAGGTGATTCTTTTGTTTTACTGAGCCAAAGTGAGGCGAAGGGTGTATCTGCATATTATTAGTAGCTTTATGCAAAAGGTCTATTACTGTTATTATCTGTTTTTCATCCATCCATCCATATGCATTCTGCCACCCTTTCGTTTGCTTGCTTACGGCTTAGCTGTTTTGCAACCAGTTGGCTCATTGCACTTGCCGAACAGCAAGTACAGCCAACAAAACTATAATACCACGATATATAGCTAATTGCACAAATATTGACCCTTAAAATCATAACATCATCGAACCTAGAAGCTGAGACCGGAACGACTCCTGGGTACACTACTAATATATAGATATTCATATGTTTTATCCTTGAATTCGTTGCATAATAGTGTTAGAACGAAATACCAAGAATTTATCTCGGTCACTGTTTGTAACGCACTGCCTACGCGCTTCTTTAAAATTATCTAATAAGCAAATTTTCCAGTGTTCCTTTCGGTCTCAGCTTCTATGCTTTGAAAGGGTCAATGTTTGTGCAATTAGCTATTATAATAATAATAGACTGTATAGAGTATAAACCTCATGATCTTTTATGATATTTTTTAAGATCTTACTGAAGTTCCAAGTACGCACAAAATTCCAGGCAATGGTCTTTTCGAAGAAAGAAAGGTAAAAATATTAATGAGGGCTACCTGTGACCATGATCCCATGGCTACCCCGGATAGCATCAGCGTTTGAACGCATTTTCTGATTGGCCAGTGGAGTACAAGGATCCAATGTTTTCATTCGTCATTCTAAAAAGACGATTGTTTTCTTAACCAATCACCGCTTCGCTTTAAGAGGGCTTCGTGCTGACCCTCATGGCTAAGCAAATGGAAAAATTTTGCATGCGATAAACTAACAATTTTGTTCAGATCTTTACCAATTTTTTGCAGTACCCTAGACGCAGAAACAGATTTCCTGGTCTTCATCAAGAGCATGGGGAAAAGCACCACAACACTATTGGAGGTTTCTATAAACACATACTAAACATCCTGTGTTATCTGACGGACTGTGGAAGGGATGAAAGCATTTTCACTGGAGACCCTTCTCGTCAGGTATGTGGTAACATGGCCAGGCCAGATGTTCTTCTTCTGATTTTATTAGTCAAGTTTCCAATTACTAGAGACCGCTGAGCTTCCTGACAAAAGGCGCATTTATACAGCATTACCCTCCTTTTCAAGAAAACCCATGGGAATAAACTCGATTGTTGTGTTGTTCTTTATCAACAATTTCTGCATTTCTCTCACTGGTACTTTTGAATAAATAATTTACGTTGACTCGAGGCTAACGCTGTATATGCGCCTTTTGTCAGGAAATTCAGCGGTCTCTATTAATTAGGAACCCTTGGTACTTCATTCACCATCAATGATTGTATTGTATGTATTGTATTGTATTGTTTTGTATTCTATTGTATTCTATTGTATTGAGGTACAATGAATGAAGCGAATGAAGTACCAACCCTAGGAACTGGACTTTCCGCGATAACAATGGATACTGCATCACGTAACATTCAAGTTCCCACTCACTTGGTAAAACAAAATTCCCTGTCCGGCCATATTCCACTGAATTTTTAATTAACACAAATTTAAAACGCAATTTCTTTTCCAACGATATCAATCTATGAAATTAAGTGGTTAAGGCTTGTGGAATTTCAAAGCCAGGTTGCTAAAAGGGATTTTGTTTCCAACACAAAATTCCAATTATTTTCACTGACTTTTCGGTAACATTTTGACAATTTCCCTGATCAAATTAAAGATTCCCTGACAATTCCCTGACCTTGAGCTGAGTCTGTAACGGTACCTCAGAAATGATTGTTTTTCAGGTTGAATACGTAGATGGTTCAATGCACGGGAAGTCCTTCAAAGTGACAGACTTTTACACAGCAGTTGAAGCCATTAAAACCATCGTAGAACAAGGCGAAGGGAGCTCATTATGTAATCCACTGTTCTGGTCCAATGGTACAATCAATGACTTGTCTCATTATTACTTGTTTTACTCTATTATTGAGAAACGACAAATCACGGTGATGGACGAGTATGAAAAAAGAGAATATTCTACTGATAACGATGACTTTAATAAGGTAATCTGATAATCCAACTTAATATTTATAATTCTGGATATTGCAATAATTTTATTTATTTATTTACGTTTGATCATGATGTGTGGGTAGGCCATCGCTTTAAAGAAGTTGGCCAATGAACAGATGCACAAGTACACGAACAAGCAGCCATGTTAGGTGGCGGACCGGGAGCAAATAATCAGTTAAAGGAGCTAAATTTTAGCAGAAAGAGATCCTTTTGTTCTGCCATCTGGGAACAGGACTATTTATTCTTCACAATTTTGCATGGATTATACACTCCTACACCCTTCAACTTCTCATTTATTTTTGTAAATATCATTTGAATACTTATATGGAGAACAAAAACATTTGAACCCACTGTAGGTACTTGGTGTATGCAACACCAAGTGTAACAGATCGTATACCATCTATTGATACAATTTGTGTTCCATACATCAAGTACTTATCGAAACCATCTGACATTCCCGCTTAATTCCAACGTAATTGCTCAAAACTTATATATGGTATAGAATAATGAAAAACTACTCTGTTAGGACTTCCAAACCTAACCCACCCATTACTATTGAAGAAGGGTGCAACGCCGGAACTGTCGTTAATCAATTCAAAACATGATTAACATTTACTTAATATCCGAAAAATATCCTTTTGGGCTGGGCATATGCTTGCGTCACTTATAATGATTAATAATATTTAATACTTATATTGCGCAAATTCTATACAGTACAAATAATAAATTGCGCTATTTGGAATTTGTTTGGAATTAAAGCTTTTCTACTTTGTTATTCCTCCAGATTTGCGGTGGTAGATACTCTTTCAAAGGACCCAAGATAGACTTTGATCCAAATGGTGTTTGGCCAATGATCCCTAACCCCAAGATGTCCAAGTACAAGAAAGGTTCTCTTGCATATTTAAAGGCCAAAGAACTCAATATAATTTTCAACAAGCTCCTTAAATCATTAGAAAACATTTTTAATGGTCATCCAGATGATTTAAAAGATGCCTTAGGATTAATGTACTCCATACAGGTGCATCTTAAGAAACTGGTTCGTGAACCTGTTGAAGAACATGGTGACCCGGATGTTGGTCCAAATGCTGGACCAGTGTTTGGCTTTGAGGAAGTGTGAGCCATCCTCGTTCCCAGGCCCTTCTCAGCTTTCCAACGGAAAAATCGAAGGCCCTGGTAATATGAAAATCAAGCTCAAATGTGATTGGTTTATAGAATGTAACCGGAAGTAAGAAACTTTAGAGCATGCACACTTTTGATGACCCAGAATCTGGGACATCCGGTTTTCATATTACCAGGGCCTTGTGAGATTTTTTTGGAGAAGGGCCTGGGAACGAGGATGAAGTGTGAGCTAGATAGAAATAAAATCTTTATCCAATTTAGAGGATTGTATATGGTATAGGTAGTTGGGTTACTAGCTCGATTAATTGTCAGCTAAGGACTAATTTTTCAGCAGATTATCAGTTAATTGATATTAATCAATGTTTACAGATTTTTCGGGCTTAAAAAAGAATTTTCAATCAAATATGCAAAATGTACATTTACAGAAATCCCAAAACTGAATTTATAGACTCGTACCCAGTCGTTTCTCTACACTCGCGCTGTAGTTGATGGGAAGAGTGTAAGTGTAAGTTAGCAGTACTGGGAAGGAAGGAATGAAAATGCGACGTCATTTTTTCTTCCTCCTTCCAAAAGCCTTTGCGCGCCGCATTTTAGCCATCCCATAATCCATTGCGAATATAGAAGGAAAAAATAAGACTGGGTACGAGGCAGGAATAAATAAGTACCGCGGCGCTTAAACAAGCCAATACTGACGGTGTGTCTATATTTTTATCTTACACATTACGTAAACATTACGTTATCAATTTTTCTTTCAAGAGAAAGCTTTCTTCCCATGTGACGTGAAAACTTTGAGTATTTGAACTGTTTTCGAGTTATTAGTGACCAATTCAAAATGCTGTCACGTGAATAATATCACGCGTTTTCTACAGAAGTAATAGACAAATTTTCCATAAACTACACGTATTTGACTTGGTCAACGAAAGTAACTTTTGTTTGATGAACATTTTTATCAAAATAAACGATTTAGTCGTAGTTTTAATATGATTTTGCCACTTAATATTTTGTCCACCATATCAAGTGTTCCTCGGAGCGACACCAACATGGCGGCCCCATGCACTCATAAACTAGGGTTTTCTGCAATCACTCTATTAAACATACTCTAAACATACTCTTTACAGCAAAAGTGCCAAGTGTGTGGAGACTCTGCAACACCGGAAACCCGAGAGACAGCTTTCTCTCAAAACCCGCGAGTGTTGCCTTCGCGTTTGTCTGCCGAGGCTTAGTAAGAAGTATGACGGGAATATTTACATATCTTATAGAGGTTTTTCAATCGCGTGACTCGCAGTGTTTACACGCCATTCGACGGCAGAGAGTAACAAAAGTTACACGCTGAAACTTTTTTCTGCAACTTATGTCGATCGCCGATGCGAGACGAATTTCATAAGGGGTGTTACACGCTGAAATTTCGTCCTGAAATTTGTTCAAGTTGTTGCAGGAGTAGAAAGCAGTCCTACTTTTCGTGAAACCGTCTCGTGAAACCGACCCGGGGAAAGTTTCAGCTAAATGACCATGTTATACGGTGTAATGCGTTGTGAAACTTGTCTCGCAACGGCGATTGAGGCAAGTTTAAGCCGAGAAAAGTTTCAGCGTGTAACAGCGCCTTTAAACTCATAAAGCATGAATCCAACTATATTTACAATCTGCATCACCGGTAGATATTAATATAAAACAGTGAACAGATGAAAGACTTAGAAACAAAGTGTTTGCTTCATCGAGAGTAAAGAACTTTGATTCTCTGGGATTATTTGTCTTATTTGGCTACAGAAAGAAGGCAGAAACTCTTATGCAAATTAGGTAAATCATTCGCCGTTGTCGGAATAAATTACTATACTTTGCATAATTTTTCGAAAATCCCGTAGTTACTCCTTTCTAGATGGGAGTTCAATAAAAAGATTGCTTGTAACCTGCACCACAAGAATCTGGCTTTAGAAAAATTAAGCCGTCAAGATGGCCAAAATAATATTATTAAGCTCCCAAGTGACGCACACAATGCCGTGACGTCACGCGAAAATCCTCAATATTTTTGTTTCTCTTAAAAACCTTTGTGGGAGTGTAGGATATGGTTCATCCGGACTAAGCAATGTAAACACTTTACCAGTCTATAGTCCGGATGTGACGAAGGCTAGGCGGCTAAGTGTGTGGTCATGAAACCAAGCGGAAGAATAGTAGCGCCGAAGCAAGAGTACTTTAGATCATGTAAAATGTTAATATACTTCATGTCACAAACACGCTAAGGGTCCTCTATTAAATACTAAATTGTAAGGTATCATTACAGAATCATGTACGTGAACAAGGATCGTGTTTGAGCTGGGCTTCCTGTGTAAAATGATCGATCACTTGGATTATGGATTACCTGTGCAATATGCAAATTTTGTTGCTCACTTCGGGTTGCCTTGGCAACAAAATCCAATATGGCAGCCAACTAATGAACTTGTGCTAGTTACGGGACTAAAAACACCAGAAATATGCTTGAGATTAATCCTAAAATATCTCATACGTGACATATATAGACAAATATCATGAATACCAATCTAAAAGGTGTTCCAAAAACTTCCAAAGGATCCAAACAAAGGGATCTAATAGCAGGCAAGAAGTATCGCGATACGGTCAAGAAATGGGGTGAACCAGAGCATTTGTTTCGTAAAAGAGTAATCATTGTACCAAGCATTGCTTGTGAAGCTAGAGATGTCCATGTTGCTCTGGATAACGCCGAGAAAAATTTATTGGCCGATTCTGGTGAGCTTACTACGTCTGCTTCTGGTATATTATCTGGTGAGTTAACTGTTCATTAGCTCGTTAACTTTATAAGAATCATTATAAACTTAAGCTTAATGCTTAAAGTTATAATCACTTTAAATTCTTATTTGTCAAATGCAAACCTTCTTTACAATAATACAAAAAGCGAGTTTTAATTAGACTGTAAAAGTCGAATTGACTTTTAAGATGAAATAAGCTTATTTTACTGACTGGCTAGAAATATTTATTTGGATAAGTTTACCACTGCTCCTGTCACAAAATCCCCTAAGTAAAAACACTGAAACTTCAACACTGGAAAACGACTAGAGTACAAAAATATTTCTAGGGTAATTAGCACAGTATTGTAAATAAAAATACAAACTTTGTCAATAGGAAAGTTTTGTTTTGAGACGTAAACTTATGATCTTTTATTTCAAATCTTTAAAGAGAATTTTCGAAATAATTTGCAATACTTTCCATGGTGATAACCATTTATGAATTGTTTCATTTCCTTGACTTAATTTCTAGGTGACCAATTACGAAGTGCCCAGCTGACCTCTCAATATGATAAATACAAGGCATGGGTAGCTGAAAGAAAGAAGCTTCGTGGTATCATCACACAAAGTGGTTTAAGCCAAGGGTTGTTAGAAAAGAAAAGTGGGAAAACTCCTTTAGAGAAACGTGTCCTAAAAAGAATGAAGAGAGGCCTTAGTCCTGATATACGAGTTAGAAAGGTGGTAAGTGATTTCATAACAATGTAGTGGATTGGTAGCTCTCAGCATTTTTCCTCGACTGACACTTGTAAGGAGGATATATATACCTTAATTGCTAAAGTGGTAGTCTCTTTTATTGCTGTACAGATTTTCATTCCCTTGCTATATGTCTTAATTTATATAATTAACACACTCCACACTAGTTTACTTATAATTAGTTTCCATTTGTGCACAGTTGATAATCGGCTTCAATCTGCAAGACAGAAAAGACCTCTGTAAGGATAACACCCCTATAAAGCAGACACCTCCATAAGGTGGACACCCCTGTAAAGCAGACATCTCCATGACATGGACACCCCTATAAAGCAGACACCTCCATCTCCATAAGGTGGACACCCCTGTAAAGCAGCTGACACCTCCATAAGTTGGACACCCCTATAAAGTAGACACCTCCATAAGGTGGACACCCCTGTAAGAGAGATGTCACCATTCCGTAAGGTGGACACCCCTATAAAGTAGACACCTCCATAAGGTGGACACCCCTATAAAGTAGACACCTCCATAAGGTGGACACCCCTGTAAGAGAGATGTCACCATTCCGTAAGGTGGACACCCCTATAAAGTAGACACCTCCATAAGTTGGACACCCCTATAGAGCAGACACCTCCATAAGGTGGACACCCCTGTAAGACAAGGCAGACATCCCTTATCTGACTGGTCCCAGTTAAATTGCATGGCACCGTGTTTCTTTTAGTTCTCTAAAGAGTTAATTCTGGTCTCAAGGGGATCTGCCTTAGGGGTTCATAGGAGCTTAACCTGAATATTTGTCTTAACTTTAGGTTCCAGATGTAGTCTCTCCAGAAGAGGAGGAATCTTCAACAGGAGTAGACAAAGGTGTACCTACTATCCATCAACCATCACCTGCCGCATTAGCTGTTATCCAAGAATACCTTGATAGGAAGAGAATGCGTCTTGTCGACTTGTTTGCACAGGCTGATAAAGATAAAAATTGGATTGTATCTCGGGAAGAGTTCCGAAAGATTATTAAATCATCAGGGATTCCATTAAGTGATTCTGATTTAGAAGACTTGATCATGGCCTTAGATAAAGATGATAATGATGCTTTGGACTATCTGGAGCTGTCTTCAGGAAGGCAGGCTTATTTAGATGAGAGGTATGTAACTATGAAA
Organism: Telmatactis stephensoni; assembly: GCA_029948255.1. NCBI lineage: Eukaryota > Metazoa > Cnidaria > Anthozoa > Actiniaria > Isophelliidae > Telmatactis > Telmatactis stephensoni. Next base: position 107,865 of record JALIZF010001086.1, on the reverse strand, counting down.
AGGTATAGCCATAATTGTAGATGTGTAATTAAGAAGGCAGCACCTTCTCAATTATTTAAAGACCCTGAGTGTTGGTCTGGCTGGAAATCAAACCCCTACATTCTGCACTGAAGACCAGCACTCAACCAACTGAGCCAAAAAGGCAGTGGTTAAAGTTTTTCAGAGCAGGGATCCTAACTTTCCCTCTTCTCTCTAAAGATTTGATAGTAAATCCAATGGGTAAATCTTTACCATCTTGGCATTTACATCAACATATATTTTGTTTCTTCTTTATGATTGATAGAATTGAAAAACAGTCATCATCACTGGCAGATTCCAGGAAAATCAAACCCAACGTAAAAGCACCTGAATCACTCACAGAAGAAGATGACATTTCACAAGGAGGTGATTCCAGGCCTACTAGTCCACAAAGAATAACCCCTCCCAGCTCACCTACCCTAAAAGATGTACTAGACAGAGAGGGTAGCCCTACTGGATTTGTGAGAAGAGGTTCATCTCCTTCATTACTGGACATCCCACCTACAACACTGTCAGAAAAAGTCGAAAAAGTTTCATTGGATGAGGTATGAATTGTTTTTAATGTGAAAGCAATTTACAATAGAGTTTTGGAATAGCAAATTAATGGCTCCTAATCTCATCAAAAAGCACAAAATTAATGAATTGTGATAAAAATCGCATGATACAAAACCATTGGCTGTCAACACGCTCAGTGCCTGCACTTACTGAAATAGTTTTCGCATTGCTAAACGGCGTACAAAGTTCCAGTTATGCGCTGCTGGTGATTTTTATGTATAGTATAAAGAACGAGAGAGAGTGTTTTATCGGATATAAAGATCCGAGCCGTAGGCGAGGATCTTTATACCGATAAAACACGATCTCGAGTTCTTTATACGGCTTAAAAAACTCCAACACATATTAGAGTTGTTCTCTAAAAGAAAATCAAAAATATCTTCATTTATCTTGGAGAAAATCGAGGTTAAAGTTGATGTAAATTAGGCCGAATCTTTATCAGATATAAAGACACTCGTCACGGTGGCGATTTTCATTCTGTTTGCCTTATGAATTATTAATGAGTTTTTTAAGTATTTATATAAATTTATTAATTATGTTTTTCCCATAGATAAAGTCAATGCGTATGAAAAAACAACAAAAGAGAAAAGAACGGGAGAAAGCAAAACAGAAAAAGAAACAAAATGAGAAGCCACCATTAGTTGCACCATCGACCTTAGGGGGGATCACTGGGGAAGTTATTGACCGATACAGGAAGCGTACAGTCCAGGAATATAACGAAACTGTCAAACTATGTGATATGCATGGTATACAACTCAGCAAAGCTTTATTAGGAAGAGGTAAGATTTCATATTGTTGTCCACTATCAGTCGACCCGTGGCAAAATATACTACGCATGCGTGCCTCCTCAGTCGGCTTCAACGTTGGCCTCAATGAAAACATTCGACAGCCAAGCAAACAAAACTTTGTCGGCGAAAATCAAGCCACAGAAGCTGAACTAAGTCCCCAGAATGAGGTTAAGGACTTTGTAACATATTCATGTCTATTGCGCAGTAAGAAAAATTGGCTTTGGGGACGAGATTGTTGCCTGCCATATTCGTGTCTATTGCCTGAGGTGTGTCAAGCAATAGACCCCCTGTTTCGCCTGTGTATCTCAGCTGTTGTACTCTATAATCACAAATTTTCCGTGCCAAATATAGGTTCTCTCTCTTCATAGTGCTCCTCTTTAATTATCATAGGAAGCTCTCGTAAAAACTTGGTAGTATCCAGAGGACTGGAGCCTAAACCTTGCGGATGCTTACCATTCAAACTACTGGACAATCTCCTCGTTCATAAAAACCTCTGGCTAGAGATTACAATTTCTTAGAACCACACGTAACCCAACTAAAGAAAGACGAACTAACGAATCTGTTGTTTGTTTTGTTTTTAGTTCTCCTACAACCTGAAGACAAGCCTATTTCAAATTGTCTCCCTAAAATTCAACGTTCAGGTTTATTCAGCATATCTACAAGACATCACATCCCTTCACTTCCATCTCAGCTCAAGCCAAACCCCGATTGGAATCCATAATATATTGCGCAACGTTCTAATATTTAAAATACGAATCTTGTAAATAAAATATTTTTCTATCTAGAAGATTGCGCACTTCAGATTTGTTTACTATTATTACATATATTTAATTAAAGACCAAAAGTTGTTACATTCTACTTTACCCTAAGTACAGTCGAACGTCTGTTAATACCACCTATAAACTTCCCATAAGCGGACACGCCCGTAGGTTGTGGACGCGGACATCTTGTCATGGCCGTCCGTGGAAATAAAGACGCAAATATTCTAAAGTCCCTATAAGCCCTATCGAACTTGCAAATTTTTAAACACAAATCAAAGATTTTATTTTATTTTTCTATTTATCTGGCCTGAATAACAGCCGTCTTTTCGATCGCTCGAGGCAGTTGCTCCGCGAATGCCCAATTATACACGTTTTCTCCAACTCTCCCCCTCCCCTCTCCCCAGCTCCCTCCCCTCTCCCTCTCTCCACTCTCTCTCCCCTCCTCCCCGTACCAAATTGGGCACACTGTATTAAATATTCTTGTTCTAGAGGCGAATTATGTCTTTGTTATCGTTGATAAACGAGTTGTTTTTTGCTATTTAATTGAATGAGATTAAATCATCTTTTCGAGAAATACGCATCTTCAGGGCTGGAAGAATAAAGGTCTAGGTCGAACATTTCTCTATCTTTAAACCCTTTTTTTTGCTCCTTTTGCCATATAATCTTCCTAGGTCAACAGAGATCCGAACTCATCAGTAAAATGCAACTTTGACATCCATTTTCGAAATTGTTAGCATTTTTGTTTAACAAATTAGGCAATCTTTAAATCCTTTTCTTGCTCCTTTTATATTTTGCCCGGTAATAAATTATTCTACGTCAACGCGGATCCGAACTCATACAATGCAGGTTTGACATCCATTTGCTATATAGCTACCTTTGTTCAACAAATTAGGAAACTGCCGAAAGTGTCAAATTTAACCGTCATTGACCAAGCTCCTATCACCCATATTTTTTTATGTTCAAACTCAGTCTTGTTGGAGAGCATAGTGAAGATGTTAATTTTTTTGTGGTTACTGGCTTTTAAAGCCAGTAACGCACTATGTCATCGGGTATGCGTGAGGGTGTGTAATTCGGGTTTGCCGAAGTTGACACGAAGTGATATATTCGGCAGGCATTCGGAATGACTCGAGGTTTACTTAGTCAGTTTTAGTCGATTTTAATGATTGAAATATAATTCACTCCAAGAAATATCGTCTTTTCATTATCCATTATTGCTCTTCTTATATAAATCTCTTCATCTACGTGAACTGTGTTGCACATTTTTCGATAAATATGGTGTTTACGAAGATCTCCCGAAAGAGACAGGAAACCAACGCTAGTTGTTTGATTTTGTGATCAGTATTTTAAGAAATATTTGTCATTTATAGTCAATAGTTGCGATTATTATATGAATATTTCTGCTTGAGTGAAAGTTTTTGCAAGTCTTTTTGATAAACATTGGGTTTACGAAGACATTCTGACCGGAACAGCTGAGAGAACCCATGCAAGCATGGGCATTACTAACCGATTGAGAGCTTGATTACACGGTGAGTTTATACCGCTTTGAATGAATGAAATAATCTTGTGCTATTTTGCCTACACAGCCAGATGTAGTTTTCAGCGATGTACACAAGCTCTTTTCGATTTATGATTTGCCGATTTCTGTAATATGCTTGTTGAGAATTTCCATCCGGACCGTTTGTAGTTTGGATCACGGCGTTCGTCGATCGCACTGACGATTTTTATGCTAGTTAGCATTTTACTATACAAAATAATTTTTTTCTAAGTTTCCTATATTCCTTTGCATTCCTGCCATTAATTTCACTGTTGATTAGGTTTGAAACCTCGACGTGTTTAGTCTTAGGTTTAAGTGGGTGAGTAAACTGGGTTTTATTCAATTAAATATTTTCGATAGAAATATGCAAATTAAATTTACCTTGAAAAAAAAAAATTCTTGAATGGAGCCTTTGTGTGCCCTTGGGATGTCTATATAGTGTTTTGGAAACTTTTGCTACCTCTCGATTGAGGCGTACTGACCTCGTTTTTGTTGTTTTAAAATGTGAAATGTCACGGTGATGTCACGCAAGGTGTGCAGAATCCCCATGTAAGCTTTAAATTTTGATTTTGTGACAAAGAACTTGCTTGTGTGGCTTTTGCTTTCACTTTTATTTTTCATGAACTGTATTTTATTACTTCAAATTAATTTATTTGAATAATTTTGTAATCTTATAGCAAACATAGTTAAACTGTGAAATATAATCAAAGTAATTAATACCAACTAATTGTAAAAATATTCTTTATTTTCCATATTTAGCTAGCACAACTTCACGGATTAAGTGCAATCACTCTACTTCTTTCATGGTTTTAGTCATTACATATATTTCTACAGTTTTGTTATCTTTTCTCTCGAGTTGTTGTTTTTGATTATTTTACCTGTAACCACATGTCCTCTTAGAGGGCTTTTATTTTATCATATTTTCCTAAACCCATATTTTCTGATATAAAGGTATCAAATTTCAAAATGCAAATGTGATGACGTAAAAGGTGTCAACCTTAACACTGCCATTTACAAAAAGAGGTCTTCAGTTTGATAGCTGAAGTTTTCACTAAACAACAGGTTTTACCAATGGAAATGATTTACAAATGGAAATTAAAATTCAAGTAACTTAAATTAGTTTTTGTCTAATAAATGATGACTCCTTTTACGTCATCAAATTTGCATTTTGATATTTGAAACCCTTATATCTCAGAAAATATGAGTTTAGGAAAAACAGGATAAAAACAAGAACTGACTTTGAACATAAAAAATATGGGTGATAGGCACATTAAGTTTTAATCATGTAAACAGCTGTAAAAAGAAGTTTTAAAATAATGAATTACTTCCGACAGCTGAAAGATATTGGGTGACACTCGGAGACATCGAAGATAGGCCTAGGATATTTGATATTTTGCACCCTCTCAAAGCATCACTAGCAAACTCAGTTTTGAAAACCTTGGTGCGCCAAAACACTCATGCTTTCCTTTACTTCGTTCACATTTTCTGAGAAGTTCTCGCAACGCCTTTGCTTTGTAATTTTGTTTGCAATTCGCAGCTCAGCGTTCAGCTCAGGTTTTTCTTCATGCAGCATAAGTGATCATGTTACCACCAACCGTATATATCGAAACTTTACCACCATGGATACGACAAGTTGCGTTGCAGAATGCCAACTTGACGAGAACTGTTCGTCTTATAACTACGAATATAAGCCCAATCACTCCTCAGGACATATTTGTCAACTCAGTAGATGTGGTAACAACGGGACTTTGGTTGAAAAACCAAGATTCTGGTTCCATCAGTTGAGACCATCAAAGGTAAAGTGGCGGGTTGGCCTGACAATAGTGATTATAGTTGAAGCGCGCAAATGTGTAATTTATAAACTAAGGCGTTCTTTTGTTTTGTTTTTGCTTAAAGACTGAAGATGAGTGCAACACTCCTGAAAGGAAAAGCAAACAGTTATATTCAGTATATTGTAAGTAATGCGCAACTTGGAATATAACAGTTTAGAGACTGTCTGCTTGCAAGTTTCCTTTTTGTTTGTCATATTCTGCTTATACAAAAATTAATTTTTACTTGCACATTCTTCGAAAAAATGTATTTTCATGCCGTCAGGGTAAACCGGAAAGTGCAAGGTCGGTTGTTTTAAGACTAAAGATGGTCTTTCTTTTAAGTATAATTTTCATGGAAGTGGTGTATATTGTCTGTTATGAACAAGTTGCTAATGTACAACTAAAGTACAGTGGAAATTCGCTAATACGACCACCTATGGGCGAAAAATAACTGGCCGTAATAGCGGGGAGGTCGTATTAATGGAGTATTTTTTACAAGAGATTAAGGACGATCTCTAGCTAGATGTCGGATCAAAATGAGGTGGTCGTATAGCGGTCTAGCCGTATTAACGAGGTCGCAGTAAGGCGAGGAGTTCGACCAAGGTACTGATATGGGGTGGCAAGCCAATTCAAATTCGATGAAACCGTTGCATTTAGCTAATGGCCCTTACAAATATCATCATTTCTTGACTACCTGTCTCTCTGTCTTCCTGTTTGTTTTTCCTTCTGTTTGCATCTTCTATTCATTAAAAAATGAATACCGTCGTATAGCGGTCTGGCCGTATTAACGAGGTCGCAGTAAGGCGAGGAGTTCGACCAAGGTACTGATATGGGGTGGCAAGCCAATTCAAATTCGATGAAACCGTTGCATTTAGCTAATGGCCCTTACAAATATCATCATTTCTTGACTACCTGTCTCTCTGTCTTCCTGTTTGTTTTTCCTTCTGTTTGCATCTTCTATTCATTAAAAAATTCATTAAAGAGATAGAAAAACAGACAGGACAGGAAGACAGAGACAGCATTCATTCATTTTCCCTCTCTCCATTGTGTGCCTTCCTGCGTCTCTGTCTATTTATTCACTCGTCAATCATTATCATCAGATGGGCTCGAATCGTCTGTAATTCTTCAAAGTCAAAAAAATCGCACCAAGTATTTCAAGACACTTTTGGACTTTCTGGGACCACAGAACCGTTCCTGGAAAAGATGCTATCACTCTGGTGGGTCTGGCTTTAACGCGGACGTGTTCCATAAGCAGTGCGATTCTAAAGGTCCAACAATAACATTAGTCCGAGTGGACAAGTATATCTTTGGAGGATATATTGACAAGTCTTGGAAATCACGTAAGGGCTGTACTGTATGAAATGTACTGTAATTTATTACTTTGATTGAACTGACCTACTCATTATTAACTTATATTTAACATGGTGATGTCGGCCGCCATATTGGATTTAGATTGTTTTGACACGTGACTTGAACAGTAGATTTCGTGACGTCACCAACATCTCCAGGGCCCGGTTGTACGAAGGTTGGATAAAGTTATCCACCGGATAAGAGTTATCCACTGTAGAGATTTTGTATAGATTTTATCCGCTGGATAAGGATTTCAGGGTCCGATGGATAGCGCTATTCACCCTTCGTACAACCGGACCCTGATTTGGAGAGAGTTCTGGGACTGTTTAATACTTGAACATTTATTTTTTGTTTTATCATTTCAGTTTTAGTGATCGATCAGTAGAACTTTTTCTCAGATATTTGTTATAACAGTTACTCCAAAAATAACACAGTTCACGTCCATCCTCGGAAATTCAGGTGTATTATTCTGTCGCTCGCCGTTTCTCGCTATTCTGAAAAATTAATCCTGGGGGCGTTGTTTTTTAGAACTTCTTCCGGAAGTTAAAATTCATGATGACGTCATTATATTTTAACTGTTATTGTAATTTCTCTTTCGTACTAGATGCTGATTAGTCGACCTGATCAGGTCGAGAAAAAACTTTAGTTTCGGAACAAATTTAGCCTCCTACGCAGACGTTTTTAGTCTCGATCCAGTAAATTTCCCTCGCCAGGATCGAGACTAAAAACGTCTGCGTAGGAGGCTAGAACAAATTCTAACAGATCAGTGATGTTCACTGAATAATAATCGAGGTTTCCCGATAATGGTCCACGACATGAATTTCAAATGTTCTCAGTTTTAGGCAACACGGCACTGACTATGAAAACAGCTCGATCTAATGCCGAGTTTTTCATCTTATTTTAGAATGTTTATTGAACCGCTCATGTCATTGATTTATTTCTCTCCCAACTAGTTTTTAACGCAACTTATTGATGTTTTTTTTTCTAATCTCTGATCTTTACATACAGCACAAACTGCGGCGTGTGATTTGGTTCAAAGTGACCAGGCCTTCCTGTTCTCCCTTTACAGTCACCATGACAACGGGTTCAAGACTCGTAAATTTGTTGTCTCCAAGAATAATGCGGCAGTGCATTGCAGAAGAGATGGCCCCAGATTTGGAGATGATCTGGTTATTAGTTCAGGATCGTCCTCCTACATTTACCCCAAAAACTATGAATTGCCGCCATCTTGTGTCTATTCCAACTACTGTACCTTTTACACTGGTCGTGGGACTTTTCGCCCAAGTGATGTGGAGGTTTTTTATGAATATAAGATAAACCACCCTTAGTCGAGTCTTCTGCACCATAGTTCGTGAGATTGACAATATACTAGCCTCCTCCGCAGGCAACCTTTTGGGCTTCCTGTGCGAAATTTTGTCTTTAACACAGGAGGCCCAGCGAAAAAGCGAACAGTTGCCTGCGGAGGAGGCGAACAATATACAAGGTTGGCATTAGATTGAAAAGAGTCAAAATACAATTTTTGCCAAGGTGTCCATACAAGTATTGATCCGGCTCAGCTGAAATCAGTTAATACTCTCGTTAGAAATTATTACTACAGTCGCCTATGTAGGGCCATTAATTAATCAGCGGTTGTTTAATGGAGATAATCACTCACTCATCACTTACAGTGATTTTTACTGACACCGCGGCAAAATGTACTGCGCATGCGTGCCTCCCAAGTCCTCCTCGCAAAACGTTGCCAGCGAAACTCAAGCCACGGACGGCAAAACTCAGGCCCAACAAAATGAGGTCAAGGACTTGTACCATATTATATTTGCCTGTCTTTTTTCTCCCAGTACTTTTGTTAGTCTCCCGTGCTCAAAATTAACTGGCTCAAGGATATCACATGGGAAAATCTAATGAAAACAATTCTAAAAGTACTGCTTGGGATTCCTGTCTAGTCAAGACGCGGACGCTCGTAAACCCGTGAAAACTTGCGCATGCGCAGCCGTTTTACCGCTGGGTCACTTTTACGAGCTCCATTTTTCGCGCTTTCTCGATTTTAGCGCATAAATCTCCAAATCCAACGTCTGAAGTCTGATTCAGCTATTTGCATGCTAGATAGTCATTGATAAGTGCCAAAAGACGTTGTGAGATACAGACAGAATCAGTCACGAAACGAATAAAGTAAAAATATCCAAGCATATCATGACATGACATGACATTGTGTACTTGTACTTTGTTACAAGCTTATAGTGCAACATGTACAAGAAATAAATATCGACATGATTGATAAATATGAATCGTATGTATTCATTAGTTGTTAGATGTTGAAATGAGCCTGTTTTGCTTATTCAGCCGTTTGCAGACAAGATAGAGTTTTGGTGGATAATTAAAAATTGCCCTGTTTTTGCTCAAATTCTAATATTTAATCATGGGCATGTTAACCATCAAAAGCTGTAATCAATCTTCAGTCTTTATAGCCTTCGTAGCAGCCGCACGAAGGCTATAATAAATCAGTCTTTACTGATTCATTCCAATTTCCGAGAGACTGAAAAAGTTATTATTATATGTAAGTAAAAAATTCCACGCGTTTTGGAAAAGGCCTTTGCTAAGTAATCTATGCTCAATACTGAAGAGAACTCAGTAAAATAGTCATCCAATGACCATTTTCTTGTTACAGGTAGCCAGCCACCTGGCTGTCCAATTTCAAATTTCAGAATAGGTCAGCACAACACAGTCAACTTGTGTGTCATCTTAAACAGCAAATTGATTCTTTCAGTTGAAATTTTAATAGCCTGGGAAGATAATTGTTAGAATGCAGTAGACAGAAATAGAAATCTCTATATCCACTGTTTAAACACCTGCAGTGTTGAAAACATCAAAAGCAAGCCGAAAATGCTTCCTTTTATCTCTTCCCTACCCTCCTCCGCAGGCAATGGGCCCATTCTCTCTCGGCCAGGGAAAAAAAAAAGAAAAAAAAAAAAAAAAAAAAAAAAAAAAAAAGAAAAAAAGAAAAAAAAGAAGAAAAAAAGAAAAAGAATCCCAACAGTTGCTTGCGAAGGAGGCTATCTCCTCCCCATTTTATGGGAATTTATTGCGGCGCGTCTTCTTTGGATTCCAATCAGGATGAATTTGTAGTCTAAAAGAATATATATATGTTTTGTCTTTACTGGCACGATGTCCTTCTCATCTTTAGGCAACCTGTTACGATAATTCTTTGCATTTAAGTGTTCCACGCAGTTCTCAGATCAGCATCAAGCTCAGGTTTTTCTTCATGCAGCATAAGTGATCATGTTACCACCAACCGTATATATCGAAACTTTAATTTACCACCATGGACACGAGTCGAGTCAAAGAGAAAATCGTTGAACTTTAATTTACCTTGTTGCATATGAATAAATACGAAAAAAAAGGACCTTGCTTGATTCTTCATTTTTCGGAAAATTCCTACCTTGAGGTCTCTGAGAGGACGTCAAGCGACCAATTTTCAGTAATCCGAGATTACATCTTCACAAAACTGTCATTTTTGACCTTGAATTAAGACTCATCTGCAGACCTACAGAAACTGGGCCCAGTGTGGCAGGTTGATGTTATTCTAGCGTCTAGATAGAATTACTGAATGCCACTTGGCACCATATGATAAATGGATGAGAAATAAGGAAATTTGAAGTGCCTGGTTGCACGCCCTGCGACTAGTGACTGGGAAAAAAAACGACACAAGTGGGACTCGAACCCACGACCCCTGCTTTACCGACCAGGCAGCCACTTCAACTTTCCTTATCTAACGGATGTTGAGTCTAAATGACGCCGATTATTTGCGCATTTTTTAAAGATACTTGAAAAGGACGACCCGAAAATAGAAAATAGGGAAAGTAGAATATTCTCGAGCAGAAAATGACCTTTTGGTCGTTTCTTCTTGACTGACTGGTGGATTTCCCCCCGGGGGGGAGGGGGGGGACTCCTATATATATAAGAGGACGGGGATGCTCGTCGGAAATTTTGAAAATGACCCCTAAAAGGTACCTGAGTGGGAGTGGCAACAATTCATTTCTACCCCTAAAAGGTACCAATTCAAAAACAATAATAAATAATCAAAGTAATGAAACACATTGTTATCGATGTGCTTTGAAGATTCAATTAAGATCATCGAAATCGTCCCTTTCATGCTTATTTTAGGTAGTTTATTTACCCCAAAACAGTCCCTAAAATTAAAGGTACCAGCTATGTCTTTGGTAGTCCACCTAAGTCTGAGACACCCTAAAAGGTACCAGATTGAAGATTTTGACCCCTAAAAGGTACGACGAGCATCCCCGTCCATTTACGATCGGAGTCCCCCCCCCCCCCCCCCCGGGGGATTTCCTGCCTGTCCGTGGGTGTATGAGTTGAGTGGACAGGTCAGAACGAGTTTATAGCAACTGTGAATGAAACTTTGAAGAACATTCTGGTCTTAGGTTTACTGTATCCGTAGAGATCTGAGCTGGTACACGCTGCTACACGCACCCCATTTTTTGCTGCAACTATAGTAGCAATGACGTAATTGTGAATACAGAAGTTGCCTGATTAATTCAGGAAGGATGTTAAAGTAGAACTAGTGCTTTGTTAGAGTTTGAGTATATGTCTCCATTAAATCAACGATCATTTATCATCTTTATCATGTTCATCACGAAATTATCATTGAAGAACGACAAAAGATTTGCCGAAATATACTTGTCGTCGAACTTCCGCTGTTACACGGCCATCTCTCTACAGCGTCCAACTCTAAAACGGCCAGCATTTTCCACCCTCGTCATCGATCGATCTGATCCATACATTTCATCCATTTACTCTACGAACTTCCCTTAAGCGACCATCCAAAATATCAAGTTAAGGTGGTCGCTTAAGGAAGGTGGTCGCCTGCGAGAGTAAGCACCATAGGGAGTTTAAACTTTGAATCATACGGGAACTACAGATAATAAAGTCATGTATATGTATATTTTACCGTGATAACTAGTCAGAGTGGTTCCTCGTCTCAGAATAGTAATATGTATTGCTGAGTTTCATCCGTATCTTCGGGAATCAAAAGACAACTGAAGCGGTAGCCATGTTGGATGAACAAACAAAAGACACTTTATATGAGAAATCTTGTTGAAGTACATCCAAGATGATTAGTATGACGTCACACCCAACCCAAGAACTGGAAACTTTGCGGTATTTCAGTCTAAAGAGAGATGGTCGCTTACTAGAGGTGGTCGTGATAAGGATAGTGATATCTATGGTATACTTTTGGTATTTTGACATGTGGTCGCACAAGAGGTGGTCGCTTATAGGAGGTGGTCGCAAGTGGAGGCTCGACTGTCTATTGAAACCTCTGTATAACAGCAGCCTCTCTATAACGGCCATATCATCTTTCCCAAGGTGGCCGTTGTTACGGAGGTTCGACTGCGTAGCACGGCTTCGAAGTGGCGAAGCCTCAAAACTGTAGTTTTACGTGTTTAATTGTGAAAGTGCAGCCCTTATCAATTGTTTTCTTAGCTACATACAGAGGTCCTGATGACGACCAAGGCGGACACCAATGACATCATAGAGTGCATAAAGCTTTGGCGTGACATTTTCCGTCTGCCAATCAATTCACAGACGTCACACCATGCTTCAGTCCTGTATGACTAATACATTTAGATGCAATGGAATTGCTCGGGATCATAGTTTTGAACTTTGAGAAGCACATCGAACTTTGTTACTTTCTTTGAGTGATTATATCATTCTGATCTTCAAGACGAACCAGACAAACTTCATAAACAAATACTGGAACTATACTTGTAAAGTGAGCACTCAATTCTAAGATTTCTTTGATTGTTGACAGTTTATTCATTGATACAAAAAGTCCATTAAATACCCTTGGATGGATTAAGGACTCGTTAAAGAAGCTGGCGACAATGGTTAAATCCATAGAAAAATTCGTGTTATTGCTCGTGCTATTGGGAATCTCTCCCGATTCAGTTTCTTGCGGTGGCGAGCTGAAGCAGACCTTCATCACCAAAGGTATGCAAATAAGCTTTTCGGCTCTAAACTTGACATCTATTAACATGTTTTATTGCCTTTCGTTGTATATTTTAGCTTCTTATTTTGTTATTTTTTTGTTTGATTCGTTTTTTCTGGACTCTGCAACGGCTTGTTTTGGTTTGATTGCTCAACCAGTTATAATATTTCTGTCAATATGATGATATGGCTTATCGGAGTATAAAATTAACTTATTAATACCTTAAAAGTACTTCTATATTGATAATGTAAACATATACTTGGTGGCTTGTTATTTCAAGTCAGATAAGATAAATCTGGGATAAAGCAGGAGCAAAGACACGATTTTGTGTAATATCTGACTGGAGTTGTTATTTCTTGCATGGGTTGTGTATATGTGACTGAAGCAGACATGCGTTGAAAATCGCACATGCGGAACTGTTACGGTTTAGAGTGCACGCCATATATCCGTGACACAACTACTATTTAGCGCATAGATAACTAAGAATTCACTCGGGCATAAACTACACAAAGAAATACAAAGACCACCTTGCTATTGTTATTTCCACTGTTGTGCTTCGTGATCAGTGATATGAACTAGTTCATACACTAGTTTGTACATAATAGTGCAATAAGATAGTACATATTTTAAAAGTTTTATTTCACGGGTATATGGCATGCACTCTAACGTTTCAAATAAATCCCAAACCGATAGATCTCTTGGACTGATAGCTAATTTGACGCAAAGAAGGTATTTGGTTTGAAAAATCTTTTGTGTGTTTTGTGCAAATAAGAGGGAATGAGGCAATTGAACAGCTCGTTTGCACTGAAAATGGCACACTTTGAAAAATGACTTCTGAAGTATGAACGATGTGAAGCCTTATCACGGCATTTTAAAACTGATTTTTATCTCCGTATATTAAACGGCAACTGAGCACGAAACTAGGTCAAAGAGAAGACAGTTTTTTAGTTCAGTTTCTAGTCAAAGAGATATTGGAATGGAACTGAAATGTTTTGTGTTCTTCCGGTCGTCTAAACAAGGTCAAAGAGGATAATTGTTTTTAGTTTAATTCGTTTACAGTCTTTAATTTCCCTTTCTACGAAAGCAGGGACACCTCAATAGCTTCCGCCACTTGGGTCCTGTACCAGGACTATCAGAGGATTTTCATTTTTTTTCTGTTTTTCTATGATGAGCGCCTTCGGCGTGAGAGAGCCAGCTAGACCACACACACACCGAGAACTTCATGGCCTACTCCCCCGAATTAGTGTACGGGTTCTTAACATCCTCCAAATGTTTTGTTTGTTTTGTTTCAGTGTTTGTTCAGTGTTTTTTCACTTTTAACATATTCGAATACCAACAACTTACATCTGTTTTGCTCCCAGGGCTTCATGAATATTTTAAGAAAAACATTAATTTAAACCTAATGGAGGTTTGTTTTAGTAATACTAATACCACTTCAGTATTTGGTGTAGGTAATCATCTAAAAACAAATAAAATACGTCATTCGTAAACTTTTGACGTTGCTCTTGAAATCGAAAGAAGTTTCGAGAGAATCCAACAAAAACGTTTTTTTCCTGTCAATAAATTAATCGTTACCTCATTACTTTATTTGTCTCAAATGATGTAATTTAATGATTATTGAATCTGACTTAAGGTTAATCTAACTATCTAGCGTAAAGTCGGGGCATCAAAATTTCAATCTACGTATTTGTCTTCAATAGTTTCGAATTAGCGTCCGATCAAGATTATGATTGATGGATTATCATATGCACTTGAAAATTGGGCATCTGGAATATGAAAAGCATGGAAACCATGTTTAATATCAGGGTCCAAGGAAGCCTAATTAGGTTACTTCACATAAGTAGATGGTTATATACCCTGGAAACCAGAGGTTTATTTCTATCTTGCCTTTGGTGCTAGTACTGAATTCTGACGCACTGAAAATTTTTGCCCATATATTATATAAGTTATATATAATAGGAAATATCTAGAAAATTGCATTTTCCTTTTATAGAAACTGGACAAAATTTAGGAAAATATATTTTCCTTCATATTTCCTAGATATTTCCTACCATAGGAAAATGCATTTTCCTAGACATTTCCTACTTTTTCATTTTCCTATGATAAGAAATATGCAGGAAAATGCAATTTCTTATTATAGGAAATATGTATTTTCCTACATTTTGTCCAGTTCCTATCATAGGAAAATGCAATTTCCCAGATATTTCCTAGATATTTCCTATCATAGGAAATGAGCAGAAATTTCCAGTGACGGTTAGAAATAAATCTCTGGTTCACAGACTTAGTTACACGATCACGGCACGATTAAACCACGATCACAGCACGATTACAGTATAATTGTGGCACGCATACATCATGATCACTATGATCTCCTATAGTTATACCTGATAAACCTGAGGTCAACAGTGTGCTCATTTTACTCCCCTCTCTACATCAGTGCTCCGTACTGATGCATCACGATTGTGTTACGGAAACATCTCAATCACGGCACGTTGCACTTAGCACGATCACGGTACGGTTGCACTTAGCGCGATCACTGAACGACCAAATCACGATCACGGCATGATTGCAGTAATCACGATCACGACACGGTTAAATTTGGCAAGATCACTGCACGGTTGCATTCATTCATTCATTCATATTCATTCATCCATTCTTTCTTTCATGCGTTTGTTGATTGATTGATTGATTGATTGATTGATTGATTGATTGATTGATTGATTGATTGATTGATTGATTGATTGATTGATTGATTGATTGATTGATTGATTGATTGATTTTCTACAGATAATCAAAACATCACAATAATCTACAAGAAAATCGGATGTTTCAAGGACACAAAAAAACGATCATTACCGTTGGAGCTGAATGACTGGAGACACTTACCAGCCGAAGAAATAATATCAAAATGTGCTAATGTGTCCTGGTCTAAAGGATATAAAGGGTTTGGTGTACAGTTCTTTGGCGAGTGCTGGTCTGGTGAAGATGCACTGCTCACATATGATAAATACGGCGTTGAAAATTTGAAAGG
Source organism: Telmatactis stephensoni (assembly GCA_029948255.1). Lineage (NCBI taxonomy): Eukaryota > Metazoa > Cnidaria > Anthozoa > Actiniaria > Isophelliidae > Telmatactis > Telmatactis stephensoni. The sequence continues at coordinate 92,022 of JALIZF010001086.1, read as the reverse complement.
TTGCTTTCAGGGGATTGGTGGACACTGGGCCAATAGTATCTACTTTTTTACAGGTGAGGCTTATATTACTAGGCAATTTATAGCCAAACTTCACATTTGACTAACAAACGAATTACAATGCTAATGTGCAAACCATTTTCAGAATAACTTTTCACAAGTTCCATTAGTTAAACAGCCAATAACGCTCTGGTTGGCGATAAAGGCTCACGTCACACGAAGTATCGGTATACGAGCGGAAATAAGACGTGTCTTATTATCAAGGCTCCATTTAAACTAGCCTTGCTAATTGGATGCACCTGTATAAATATTGACTTAAATAAAAAACATTATCTAAGGCGCGACCAAAATAACACGCGAACCTTTCCGTATAAATGGCTTTTTTGTTCTAAGAGGTACCTTATAGGCCCATTTGGATGAAAATCGATGAAAATTGGAAACTGATTATTTCTATCTGAAGATAAATGTAGCTAAATAACAAGCTACCCTCTGTCCAAAAATCTGCATTTCAAGCTCATTATCAATGAGGAATTTTGATATAAAGTCTAAAAGAACAATGGGGTTGAGTAATGACGTCATTTACTCACAACTTAATTGCTAAAATACTTGACAATTTCTATTTGTCTCGTTTAAATGTAAAGAAATGTTGCTTTTAGTGATTATTGGGAGTCGTACAGATAGATTTTACTAAGTTTCAAGTTATTTTCAATTTTGGCATATTTTCATCCAAGTACCCCTTTATCGACGAAGAGCGTTCTAAATAAGAATGACTTTGTCTCTGTCTTGGTACTAAAAGTGAGAGTTTACAACCTGTTAAAGTCGCAACTTATTCTTGGTTTGCAACCATTCCCAGGAGAGTGAATTAGACAAAAGATCCACCAGTCACGGTAGTGGTTTTCTTTTGTCGAGTTCACCAGCATGGCCGCCGTTTCTTTTGTTCAATTCAATCTCCTGGGAATGGTTGCAAACCAAGAATAGGTGATTAAAATACGTGCCTTATTTAATTCGATTGGCTAAATAGCCCTATTGCTGGGTTTCATCTATTCTTTTGGAATTCAGAAGACAATAGAGCGGTAGCCATGTTGGATGAACAAACAAGTGACGCTAATGAGAAATCTTTTGTCGAGTTCATCCAAGATGGCTGCCGTGACGTCACATGCAACCCAAGAATTGTACGTTGGTTAGTGCCAGAGGTTCAGTATACCTCACTGACAACCTCTGATTGTAGCTCTTGATTGCTTTCCCTCTTATTATCCCAGTAGCATAGACATAACCTGTGTTACAGTGTAGCTTTAAAAATGCATGCCTATCATGGAATACTGATAGAGTGAGGGGGGTGTATAGCATTAAGCTTCCCTTTGCATTGGCTTTGACCTCGATTATTTCTGGCTTTATGAATAACATCGAGCGAATAGAACAAGAGTTGAAAAAGTACATTATCAGGAAAGCATATATGACCAGGATACTCATATATGTACCTTACGTTGCTTAAAGTAAAAAGAAAACCACTTGTGCTTTCGAATATGAAAACTTCTCTTTACATCGCTTCAGACACAAAACCGGTGCTCACAGACGATCCACCTTCGTGGAAGGGTACATCCGGGACAATAGCAAATTTGGTATGTCACGTAAAAAGCCCCTTTGCTGTAAACGTCACGTGGTACAGGAACTTTGATGACCAAGACCCACTGGCTAACGGACGCGTCTTGAATGTAACGACAAGTGCGAAGGACCAGGGTTATTACTGGTGCAAGGCAAAGACACCTTATGGCCAAGAGGTGCAAAGCAAAAAGGGGATGATTGTAGTAAAAGGTATAAAATGTACACTCTTATAGCTTTTTGATTTAACTACGAACTTTCGCGTCATGCGGGTACGCCCACGATAATAATTGAGAAAAATTGCAAAAGGCTAATTACAAAAGGGGTGCAAAGCAAAAAAGGGATAATTGTAGTAAAAGGTATAAAATGTACACTCTTAGGGGGTGTTTACATGGCACTAGGATCAGCCTAGCACTAGGATCATCCTAGCAGGCGAATCATCCCACCTGATATACATTTACTGTATTGTGTTCACATGGGAATTTGTCTTCACTTCGGGTACTAGGATCATCCTACTAAACAGAATGCAGTAAATGTATAGCAGGTAGGATGATTTGCCTGCTTGGATGACCATAGTGCTAGGATGATCCTAGTGCTAGAATGATCCTAGTGTCATGGAAGAAGCTGCCTCATGTTGGCATATGATTTGCAATTTGATTTACAACGCTGATCATCATTGTTTGAACACCTGATTCTACAGCTAAGTGCGCTCTGTTCCCTTTCCTTCCTGACCTCAAAATAGCCAGCTTGTATAGCTGCAGTTCTCTTATGCTTGTTTCTCGACGTGCGCTGTAACTGATTTTGTCCGATATAGTCTTTACGAGAAAAATTGCAGAAGCGCACATTCGTATAAAGTAACTCAAGAAATAATTAGGTTGAAAATAACGCGTCCTTTGCGAAACATTGGCAAGAATAGTACATGTATCCTAGATAACCCTTCTATATGTGAATTATTAGTGAAAAATTATCTCTTCAAACAGTAAGAATAACTAAGTTGAGGGCCACAAGTTTTTCAGTGTCTGTTATGTGTCACCCTCTTAGTGAACTAACATTAAAGTTGATTATATTAAAGTATAACTATTAAAAGTAGGTCAGTCAGTTTTATTGGGCAAATTATCAAGAGAAATAGTTTGCAGATATTTTCCGCAGTTAACAGGTTTTCAAAAGTCAGTTGTATACCTGACGTTCTTCACTAGGAAATATATATATAAGGATGTTTACAAAGATTTCGTATCATGACGAAGTAATTTAATACGAGTACTCACCAATTTGCTGTCTGTATTTGTGAAATATCCATAACAAGGCTTTGTACAGTACTTAGAAAATACTCCAGTAGATTGTTGGGGTTTTTAAGGAACCAAGAGCCCTAAAACGCTTTTCAAAGATCGATAACTAAACTCAAATGTATCACGAATGCACTTTTCTCGTTGAAAATGGCGGGCTTAGAAACGAAGATGATCACAAAGGATCATGGGTTGAATCATGCGTGCGAGGCTTGGTTGTATCCAGGTTCTCTCGATTCTCTCAGTTTGTAGTTTATGATTGAGTTAAATGAAATTTTAAAAGAAAAAAAACGTGGCATTATTATCATTTTGTTTAGCTAACACTTAATTAATTTTTTGCCATTTATGGAATTGGAATGAAATTTCACTCGGAAATATGTGTGTAGAGTCAGAAGTTTTCGGAGCGAGAAGAACCCGGAGAAGAACCCGGAGAAGAACCCGGAGCAACCTGCATGTTCTGAAATCTCATTCATTATTAATTTCAGATTATTTCACTACTATTGTAAAGTTTAGATTAAAGAGGGATTCTGCACGAAAAAGTCGCTCAGTGGTAAGTAGTTTAGCACCCACTCAAAAATGTCTTAACAGAATGAATGTGTCCAGTTGTAAAGACATGTATAGCAAACATCTTGTGGCCTGTGCCACATCCACGACACGAATTGTGCTCTAACTTCTTTCTGATTTTAAAAAGAAGTTTATGATTGGCTAAAACAACGTTGCTTGCCATTGGGTATTTCCATAGAAACGTGAAGTTATTTTGGCGCGTCATTTTGGCGCGAAAGAACATCCAATTAGAAATGGCGTTAGAATGACCTTATGAGTCAGAGAATCACAACCGTCTTTTCAACAAAACTGACCGTTTGGGGTCCAGAACGCGATTCGTATCGCTATTACACAGAGGACTAAACGAGAGTTTTTTACCGGATGTGACGCAGACTAACATACTGTGGATCGACAAGACCATCTGTGACCCCTTGCGTCGTCTTGCGTGTTTTACAGCGCGATATGGGGCGCGCGCACGTGTGCAAAGCATATCCGTATATTCGCAGCCAAAGCATGCCTGCACCTTACTATCTACTCTCATATTTTCGAGATTTTGTAGAGACCTTGAAATATATTGCATTGTTTCGACTTAAGTGTAAACATAAGTCCTCGCAGTAGAAACGACCTTAGGGGATCATGGGAAGTCGTTTTATTAAATTCAAAACAAAAACAAAAACAATCCCTTAATTTTCATGGAAGGAGAAGTTTCGTGTAAAGGTCTACTCAAGGATGTAATGCGATACTCAATTTCTTTTTTTAAGGAACTATGCGAACCATGCCAGCAAATATCTGAATTCTTCACTGAGCAACAGTTGGGAGAATTTAGTCGTGGATCATGTAGAACATGGTGAGTCTTGATGATATCCATTTGCATCGAACGGTATCCCTTTGCTGGAAAAAGGAGAGAAGTCTGGCGCCCATATACAAGCTTTTAAACACTAGTAAAATCTCCTGGTCATTAGAAGATCTTGTATTTTTGCAAACCTGTCACGAGAATGAGTCTGCTTTACAACTACATTGACCAACGTAATTGTATGGGTTCGGGATTCCTGTGTGAAATCAGAAATGCGCACCGATATAAGGGGGATGTGTAGAAATCACAGATGCGCGAGACAAGAAGCTATAATTCCATAAAAAAATAGTCTCTAATGGAGGGATTGGTACTTAATGCCAAAAATATATAGAAATAAGGAGATAGAAAATCACTTATACTTAAACTATATATTTTGTTAAAAAATGAAATTATTCTTCAATTTTTCTTGTTTCCAGGAGCAACGTTAATAAGGTCGACGTCGAGTGTACTATATATCGTAAAAGAAACAACCAAGATATTGCTGATTATTATAAGAACATAGTTGACAGCTTAACTCAACGAGCAAAAAAAGACAACCGGTTACCTATACATTGGAACACGTTGACTATCAGTGATGCAGGTATGGTTTTGAATCGTTCTTGCAGGCAAGGTGCCCATTCATTTGCAAACGTTTGCTTCGGTAAGGAATTTATGACGTCTTCGCTTGTAATAGTAATGAGTCGTTCCAGCAATCAAGTTGCTCTTTTTTAATGTTCGCTTTAAAGTACTTATGTCTTCGCTCATGAAAATGTTGTTGCCACAACCCTTGGCAACGTAGTAGTCAGCAGTAACAAGGAGCACTGTAGGAGGAAGGGAGAAGACTGACGTAACTATGATAGTTTTATGACTTAAATCGCACAGATTTTATGACAAAATAATCAAATTCGCGAAAAAATATCGTTTCCTTTGCCTAACATTTCCCCCTTACCAATATACGTAGAGGTCGTTATATAACGCGTAATCGTAATCACCGTGGACAGTTATGCATGTTACTGGCTGTAACCTCTTTTATGGCTGCCAGCTATGGTTATTGTTTGACACAGACGGCGTGGCTGAGGTCTAAAAGGTTTTCCCTCCTCCCCTCCCCTCCCCTCCCCTCTTCTTCCCATGTCACCAAGCCTCTTCCTATACTACGTACTATCGTTGAAGATGCTCTATTGTAACATGCAAGTCACGTGGAACATTTGCCATAAAAGAATGTGGCTAAGATCTAGGGGATTTCTTTCCTTTTTCCTTTCCTTCCCGAGGTCACCAAGACCCTTGCTATACTACGTACTACTTTGAAGTTGCTGTATTGTAACTTACAAGTCACATGGGTCATTTGCCAAAAAGGACCGGTAGCTAAGGTCTAGACTCCCTCCCCCCTGCTCTCCTTCTCCATTTAACCATATACTACACATACTATATACATGTACCATCTTTGAAGATCTTGTATATGCAAATTCAACGTGGGGCACGTGCTTATTCCACAGAGTACTGTGTAAATGGAGCAACTGGAAGTACAACATTGAAAGGTGTTTTTGAATGGAGTTTACTAAAACCTGGTCAGACAGACACTATAGTATGTCCTTATGGACCAAAAGGTTCTAATGCAACGAGGGCATGTACGGGAAACTTTCTCGAAGGAGTATCATGGAAAGACCCGGATGACGATGACTGTGGATTTAACTCCAAGAAAACCGAGAAAATAGACAAGTTGTCTAAGGTACTGATAGAAATTGAGCTATCATTGGGCAGAATTACGAACAAGTGTTAACCTAATTCATCATGATCTTCAGTGCATGCGCGAAGTTCAAATTTGATATAGAAAACTCATATTTATTGAAAGGCTTCCCAATTTGAGTGGATACACAATAAAGTCAGTATATATCATTGATTAGCTAGTATTATAGAAGTTTATATTGGTGAATTTCTGCAGGTAAAAGTAAACGCCTACAATGCCAAAGAAGTCACCAAAAACCTTACAAAATTATTCAAGTGTTATCAAATCAAAGACTTAACAGAATCTGATGCAGAACTTGCGGCTATTGCAGTAGAGAACATTCTTGCCGTCAACGATAGATTAAACGAGGTACGTAAAATGAGAATATATGAGTACTTCTTTTCATGACGAACTTGCAAAACTGGCTATTTAGGTCCAACAAGGTTATCATATAAAGGCCTCCTCCGGGCCTAAAGTCGCAGAAAGTCGCCTGAAATCGCTCAAAGTCGCTTTAAATTGCATAAACACGCCTTAAATCTCATCGACTTTTTGGCCAATATTTGCTTTAATTGCCTAAAGTCGCCTGTAGTTGCCTTAAGTTGCCCAAAGTTATGGCGACTTTAGGGCCCGCGGAGTAGACCTAGATAAATCAAACTACGATAAATGTGTAATCGATCCGCAATATACTCCTTAATTGTAAGAACATTTACTTTTCATTATGTAGACCGCTGGCCTTGTGTTTGAAATCATCAATACAATCCTAGAGATGAACAAAACTACACTCGCAAAGAGTGATAAAACAACTACCAAGTAAGTAATACACAGATTCAAAAGGACAATTAATTTTAATGAATGGTACACTGACTAATTAGTCTGTTAAAATCACAGGATTGCAAAAGCATTAGATGTCCTAGCTGAAAATATACCAATAAATCAAGGAAAGACGTCAAGAATTTTGAAAGCCAATAATGTTGTGCTACAAGCAAATATCGTCGACAAAGGATCTTTTAATGGCATCTCCTTTGCTGTTTCTCAAGAGGGATCCATTGCCACAAACCCTGAACAAACAAGCCTCTCTGTCCAACTGCCGAATTCAGTGCTAAGAGATTCAGATAAGAGAGCTGTGCGTATGGGATTTATTTATCATGCAAATAACAAGTTATTCCAGGCAGAACTTAATGAAAATCAACAAAACAGTACACCAAGTGAGCAAGTTTTATCTAGCAGCGTCTACAAAGTCAATACATCCAATCTATCTGAACCCGTGACTCTGAGGTTTCCAAGGCCTGAAGGAGCTGACAAAGCACTTCTGAATTCCACCTGTGTGTATTGGAATAAGGAAGGTAAATACGGCTTTTCTAAAAAATGGGCCTGTATTTGAACCTCTTTTTATGGAGGCTCAAAGAACCAAGTCAAGCCGGGTTCTCAAAGTAGAGGTATTTGATGTTCGTATTTTAGAGGTGTCCTTTTTTTCAGAGGTGTTCATATTGCTTGGGATCAACCATTACTGGATATAGATGCTGTAGCCATGTTGGATGTATATACAAACAACAGATGCTAACGAGAAATCTTTTGTTGAAGTTCATCCAAGATGGCTGCCGTGACGACACATACAACCCAGCAATTACATATACAGACTTCCATCATAAAGAAGCAATGTTGTTGCGTTGTCGTCATGCATCATCATCATCATCATCATCATCATCATCATCATCATCATCATCATCAATTATTATGCAGCCATTCTTTTTACTGCTCTAATTAACTAATAGAGACAAAATATCCTTTCAAAATCCTGTCTTACTTTTTTCACTTCCTAATTAACTTTTCTTTAACCTTATAGAACGAGAGTGGTCTAACTATGGATGCACACTTTGCAAAAAGAACGATGGCTTAGAAGATAGCACGGTAGAATGCTGCTGTAACCATCTTACTAGCTTTGCAGTCCTCTTCTCCCCGATGGGACCGCAACCATCGACAAAAATCTCAGCAGCACATGCACTTGCTTTGAGTGTTATCACGTACGTTGGTTGTGGAATCTCATTGGTTGGTGTCTTGCTGACATTCCTCACGTATTCGTTGTTCAGGTGAGAATATAAATTTAAGGTGTCTCTGCACCATGTTTGATGATCTTGTACCATGTGCAGGGTAGATATTTTGTCCGTTCCCTTCACACGAAAGTGGATATCCTTCCATCCGTGTTCTATCCAAGCGGGCTTTAAAAAAAGACATTTTAAGTTGTCTCTGTACCATGTTTGACGGTGTTGTAACAGTTGTAACATGTGGTCGGAAGGTATCTTGTCCGTCCCCTTCGTCCTCGTCACCCGTGCTATTCCCAGTGCAGGCTATATGTAAGAATATCCATCACGACGATGGGTGATGAACTGCGAACAATTACTCCTTGAAACTTTCTCTAAAAAGCAGTTCCTAAGTATTTTAAATATTTTTCCTTATATTAGGCATTTGCGCAAGACCAACCAGCAAGCAATCCTGATGAACCTGTGTATTGCCATAGCACTACTTCTCATCGTGTTCGTAGCGGGCATCAACAGCACCAACAATCCACTGGGCTGTCAAATCGTTGCTGTTCTTCTCCATTACTTGACACTTGTCACCGTACTTTGGATGGGAATTGAGGCATATAATCTTTATCTACAAATTGTCAAAGTCATGGCTATATACCAACGTAAATTCATGATGAAGGCAGCTTTGGTTGGTTGGGGTGTCCCTTTTGTTGTTGTCATGGCGACAATTATAGCAGCAGTCATTGAATATAAGAAAAGCGATGACGTGGGTCATATGTTTTACTATGGCAACAATAACGTGTACGTATAACGCATAAGATAATGAAATAGATAAAATAGATTGAATGTTTTTCTAAGGAGGCGGTTTTACTCAGTAAATTCATGCTAGCTATTCTTCCACTGTGTTGCAAAGGCTATTGAATTGAACTGACAAGTCAAATTTTATGACTTCTAGGAACCAATAGTTTAACGTAAAGTCTGGGGAGGAGAGGGGAGAAACCAGAATTACTAGCCACTTGGCCTTCACCGACGTCACCTCTCGCTCGTGGTTGAGGGAAAATTAAAACGCTTTTGGGATTTTCTTGTGCTGTGAAATCCTCGTGCGCAAATGGTGAAACCTTTTACTATTAACTCAGCCACGACAATTGTCTGACGAGGAGGTTACTGACCCGGACTAACCTCGACACTATAGATTCAACCGATGATGCCAAAAATCATGACCCGTTTTGATTTGTCTCTTTACAGGTGTGTTCTGCATCACAACTTACTGAGGATTATCACATGGTTTGCTCCTATACTTGCTATCCTGCTCTTTAACTTCGTAATTTTCTTCCTTGTCATCTACAAGCTCAACTCTACAGGGGCGATGGTACCAGCGGATACAAAATCAAACCAGAGAAGACGGTGTTGGACAGCGTTCGCCATCATGGTCCTACTGGGGGTCACATGGCTGTTTGGCGCCCTAGCCATCGCTGATGCAAGAATCGTCTTTGAATATTTGTTTTGTATTTTCAACTCACTACAAGGATTCTTCATCTTCTTCTTTCACTGTATCAGGATCAAAGAAGTCAGGAATCAGTGGAGCTTCTTTGTCAGTGGGCTAGGATTCAGTCATAGAGAAAGCGAGACTTCCCACCAAAGGTCTAAAGGTTTTGGTGAAAGTTACCATTCATCTGAAGCAGGGTTTGTTAAAGTTCGCGAATGGATTCCGAAAGACAGCGATCCGCCGCAACGTAAGGCAACAGTGCTTACAAATATCTCTGAGAGAAACGATGTAAGCAATAATGATCATGACATTGATGGCAACAGCAACAATACAAACAACTTCTGTTGAAAAAATCATTCCGCGGTGTCCCAATGCAAGTACATGCAATTGATTCTCATCAATACCGCCGCTGTTTAAAAGTTTCATTGATAAGGCCCTGTACAAACGCTCCCAACAATGTCGTCCAACAACTCCCAACATTGTTGGCGCCACCTGATGTTGGGTGGGTTTGAGCACCACCTTGCCTCAACAACGTCTATTACGGTATTTCTTTGGTTCTATTGTCACCAATTATTGAAAGCTAATCATAACACATGACAATGCTGGGCCCGTTTGAACTGCCGACCAACAAGGTTTAGCCAGTTACATGCAGACACTTGATCAGCACACTGACAAAATGGTACAAGACTCGAAATGTCTGTAACTTTATAATTTTTTTTTGCACTAGTTATAGTACTATAATATGGAAACTATAGTCTACGAATGTTAGATTTTGTTGGGAACATTTGCATGCACAGGCCCTTATAAAAACAACGTTCAACATTTCTTTTTTCCCCCTGTTATTTATGCCTATTGCAGAGGTGTTTGTATTATAGAGCTAGGCACGTGTCTGTAGTTAAGTCTTGTTTGTTTTATAGAAGTGTTGGTAATATAAGTGTCCTTAGCTTGTTATACAGAAATTTAATGTTCGTGCCATAGAAATGTTCGTATTATAAAATAATATAAAGGTGTAGAGGTATCCCCACAAAGATAGAGATATGTGCCCATTATATAGCGGTGTTCCTATTGCTGGGGTGCATCCATACCTTTGGGAATCCAAAGACAATGAAGCGGTAGCCATGTTGGATGACCAAACAATAAACGCTAATGAGAAATCTTTTGTTGAAGGTCAACCAAAATGGCTGCCGTGACGTCACATGCACCCCAGCAATACCCTGTGCAAGCACATGCTTCAGTTTTCTGATCCTCTGTCGGCCCTCGCGACTTTTGAGGTTGAGCATGCGCGAAGATGACGTAGGAAAACGTCATTTTCACGAGCCAGTGATAACTTACAAGCAAAACTGTCATGCGCATGATGTCATTTGCTTGCAAAACCGGTTTCGAAACAAGTATTTTTCCACACAGATCGACTATAATTTGTGGATGAAGAAATCGCGAGGGCCGGCATGCAGGGGTTATACTTTTCCAATTGTCCCGCGAAGCTAGGGATTAGAAATATAACCACTACTGGCAGCGTAGTGTTAAGTTCGTATTACGGAAACTTTCTTTATAAAATATTTGAGATATAACGCGCGCGCTGATTGGCTGGCTACCATGTTTATATCAGAGGACATAGACATGGCTCTCTCAAAAAACGTCGAAAATATTTTATAAAAGCAATATAAAACGCGCGCGCATGTCTCTGCATGTCTCTCGGCCACGGCCACACCTCGTGTTCCTAAGCTTGCTTTTCTCTTGCTCTACATCTTCCATCGTGTTTATACCACAGTACAGAGACGCGCGCGTTTTATATTCCTTAAATAAAGCGACTCAATAAGCTAGAGTCATGTTCAAGCTACTTTAAAATACTTTACAATTTTTTCAGAGTCTAACTAGTTGTGCTTTAGAAACCTACTGTTTTGTAGGACTGTCGGGTTTTGTAGGACTGTCGGGTTTTGTAGGACTGTCGGGTGTTGTAGGACTGTCGGGTGTTGTAGGACTGTCGGGTTTTGTAGGACTGTCGGGTTTTGTAGGACTGTCGGGTCTTGTAGGACTGTCGGGTCTTGTAGGACTGTCGGGTTCTGTAGGACTGTCGGGTTCTGTAGGACTGTCGGGTTTTGTAGGACTGTAGGGCTGTCGGATCTTGTAGGACTGTCGGGTCTTGTAGGACTGTCGGGTTTTGTAGGACTGTCGGGTTTTGTAGGACTGTCGGGTTTTGTAGGACTGTCGGGTGTTGTAGGACTGTCGGGTGTTGTAGGACTGTCGGGTTTTGTAGGACTGTCGGGTTTTGTAGGACTGTCGGGTCTTGTAGGACTGTCGGGTCTTGTAGGACTGTCGGGTTCTGTAGGACTGTCGGGTTCTGTAGGACTGTCGGGTTTTGTAGGACTGTCGGGTTTGTAGGACTGTCGGGTTTTGTAGGACAGGACTGAGGACTGTCGGGTCTTGTAGGACTGTAGGACTGTCGGGTCTTGTAGGACTGTCGGGTTTTGTAGGACTGTCGGGTTTTGTAGGACTGTCGGGTTTTGTAGGACTATCGGGTTTTGTAGGACTGTAGGGCTGTCGGATCTTGTAGGACTGTCGGGTCTTGTAGGACTGTCGGGTTTTGTAGGACTGTCGGGTTTTGTAGGACTGTCGGGTTTTGTAGGACTGTCGGGTTTTGTAGGACTGTCGGGTCTTGTAGGACTGTCGGGTCTTGTAGGACTGTCGGGTTTTGTAGGACTGTCGGGTCTTGTAGGACTGTCGGGTTTTGTAGGACTGTCGGGTTTTGTAGGACTGTCGGGTTTTGTAGGACTGTCGGGTCTTGTAGGACTGTCGGGTTTTGTAGGACTGTCGGGTTTTGTAGGACTGTCGGGTTTTGTAGGACTGTCGGGTCTTGTAGGACTGTCGGGTTTTGTAGGACTGTAGGGCTGTCGGATCTTGTAGGACTGTCGGGTCTTGTAGGACTGTCGGGTTTTGTAGGACTGTCGGGTTTTGTAGGACTGTCGGGTTTTGTAGGACTGTCGGGTCTTGTAGCACTGTCGGGTTTGTAGGACTGTCGGGTTTTGTAGGACAGGACTGTAGGACTGTCGGGTCTTGTAGGACTGTAGGACTGTCGGGTCTTGTAGGACTGTCGGGTTTTGTAGGACTGTCGGGTTTTGTAGGATAGTCGGGTCTTGTAGGACTGTCGGGTCTTGTAGGACTGTCGGGTCTTGTAGGACTGTCGAATTTTGTAGGACTGTCGGGTCTTGTAGGACTGTCGGGTTTTGTAGGACTGTAGGACTGTCGGATCTTGTAGGACTGTCGGGTCTTGTAGGACTGTCGGGTTTTGTAGGACTGTCGGGTTTTGTAGGACTGTCGGGTTTTGTAGGACTGTCGGGTCTTGTAGGACTGTCGGGTTTTGTAGGACTGTCGGGTTTTGTAGGACAGTCGGGTCTTGTAGGACTGTCGGGTCTTGTAGGACTGTCGGGTCTTGTAGGACTGTCGGGTTCTGTAGGACTGTCGGGTTTTGTAGGACTGTCGGGTTTTGTAGGACTGTCGGGTCTTGTAGGACTGTCGGGTCTTGTAGGACTGTCGGGTCTTGTAGGACTGTCGGGTTTTGTAGGACTGTGGGGTTTTGTAGGACTGTCGGGTGTTGTAGGACTGTCGGGTGTTGTAGGACTGTCGGGTTTTGTAGGACTGTCGGGTTTTGTAGGACTGTCGGGTTTTGTAGGACTGTCGGGTTTTGTAGGACTGTCGGGTTTTGTAGGACTGTCGGGTCTTGTAGGACTGTCGGGTTTTGTAGGACTGTCGGGTTTTGTAGGACTGTCTGGTCTTGTAGGACTGTCGGGTTTTGTAGGACTGTCGGGTCTTGTAGGACTGTCGGGTCTTGTAGGACTGTCGTGTGTTGTAGGACTGTCTGGCGTTGCAGGACTGTCGGGTCTTGTCGGGTCTTGTAGGACTGTCGTGTGTAGTTAGAAACGAAAGCACTTTACAATGCTTTGTTTTCGGTCCAAACAATGTTTGGAATGTTCGGAATTCGACGGATCTTACTCGCTCTGACAAATATCATTGACATATGTTATCGTTTTCCTTTTCACTAAAATCAAACAAGCAATGCCGCTTACTCATGCATCGGAATGTATAGGACCGACAAAACCCGTTATAGATGAGTGTGTCCCTATTCTACGCCGGGTATATATTGAAGAGGATTCTGGTATAGATAGAGGTATGGAACGTCATAAAGGTAAAGGCTTATTGTGCAGATCAGCTGTTGAGGCGTGAAATCTTCAAGTTCCCGGATGAAAACAAAGACATGCGCGCAAAGGACTGTGGTTGATTCTTTAAGTGTCGAAAGGTGCTTGCCTCCTCCGCAGACGCTTATCTTTTCTCTCTTTTAGGTATTGGGCTTCCTGTGTTCAAAGCGCCTAGTCCCTCTCTATCAACCACACAGGAAACCCGACACAAAAAATTCCGGGATTAACGAATACAAGGAGACGCCTGCGCCGAGAGGCTAGAAAGGTGCAAATATATGCATGACGTTTTTGATATTTTGCATGTCGCATGTACATTTCTTTAGATTTCTAATTTAATTATTTTATAATAATTACAACAAAGTGATAGAAATAAATAAAAAATCAAGTGGTATAAAAAATATACAATATGATATTGAAGTAATATATCAAAAATCTTTTTTTAATGAATGCCGAATTATTACTAAAGACAGCCCAAATATCATAATTGTTGCGGTTTCCTTTTGGTCAGTCCCTTTTGAATGACTCAAATGTCAACTTATAAATGTGAATATGCTAGATTTTACTTAATTATTAATTTTTACTTAACTACGAAATACGTATATAATAATATTACATGATTGTACGAAGTGTTAGTGTTTATTTATACATATCTGCTCAATGGCCCTCTGAAAATCATCGAACCTAACAGCTGAGGCCCAAATGGCTCCTGGATATGGAATTTCATATGTTTTATCGATGAATTTGCTACATAATCGTGTTTCGAACTCCAAACATTTCTCTCCTATGCTTGAAACGTCCACGTTACACGCGCTACTATAAAAATCCACTAACCAACAATTTTCCCAATGTTCATTTCGGTCTCAGCTTCGTTGTTCTGAAGGGTCAATATTTGTGCAAATAGATATATATCTATATATGTTCATGTACAATTATTTTAGGTTATTCTAAGGGTTACATTAACCAAATAAATAAAACAAAATAGACAGTTATAATAAACATTTTATTCGCTGCTGGTCAAGCGTGTGACATTAATCATTGCTATCAACGTCATGGGCGATATTTGCATCTTTCAGCACAAGTATATCACGAAGCAGTCTTATTCTGCGTACGTAGAACTTCTTAACACTAGTAAGACCGCAAAAGATCGGCTTAATTTTGTACAGTTCTTACTCCACGCGTCATGTTCCAACCTCTGAAGTAATAATGCCTTCTAGTGAAACAAGTTACAGTCTGAAAATTCGTCATTCAAGCTCAGACAACGTACTTTCTTCAAAGAGATTCTAAATGGCTAGTACAGGCTTAAAGATTTGTTGTTTGATCTTGTTAATAAGTGTTGTGGTACTTATTTCTGCTAATGGAAGGAAATCTAAAAAGAAAGGAAACAAAGGAGTAGCGAAATCAAAAAGTGGTGGCAAAGGCAATGATAAAGCAGACGGTGGTAAAAAAATTGGTGGCAAAGGCAGTGGTAAAACGAAAAATGGAAAATCAAACAATGGGAAAGTAAACAAAGGAAAGAATGGAAAATCAAAAAATGGGAAAGTTAGAGCAAAGAATAGGAAATCAAACAATCGTAAAATAAGCAATGGTAGAGCAAAGAGCAGGAAATCGAACAAGGGTAATGTTAGCCGTGGAAAAAGGAAGAATGGAAAGCCAAAAAATGGTAGAGTTAGAAATGGTAGAAGAAAGAATGGAAAATCAAGCAGGGGTAAGGTCAATAATGGAAGAGCAAAGAATGGAAAGTCAAACAAGGGCAAAGTAAAGAAGGGAAAGTCCAACAAGGGCAAAGCAAAGAATGGTAAGCGTCAAAACATCAATAATCAAAGGAGGAGGAAAAAATCAAACAAAGGCAGAAAAGGCAATCCAGGTAAAAACTGGCCGGCAATATGTATATAGATTTCATCTTTGTATTATGTTAGACACAAAATGAAAACGATGCAGATCATGCATCGATCTCAGCTCAGTTGACCAGCTTGGAATCGTTTTGATTATTGGCTGATAGTCTAAATTGGCAGTTGCTTTATGTGATTTTTTTGTTATATGGAATGCATCCAGTGTAGTATTGCATAAATCTCTGACCAAAATTAGGGGTTTGAAACGCCAAATTCAGTACCATCGGTAAATTTCGCCTTGAGCTCGTGACCATATGAATTCAGTGTTTTGAGAAGATGCTTTACATAGTATACAGAGGGATGTAGCAAGCTATAGCTTGCAATTTCTCTCCGTGCCTCAGTATTACTATATAAAACTGATGAAACAATAGAAAGTAATAGTAATAGCTATTTAATAACGTTTTAAACATTTCTTGGTCGCAAGCGTCGTCAAAACGGCGCCATCTTGGATGAACTTAACTTTGACAAGCATGTCAAAGGGCTTTTCAGGAATAAGACAAGACTGCATTTCTTCTCGTTATTGCTTGTTAATATTTTAGTAGGTTCATCGAGCATGACTACCACTTCTTTCTTTAATATATAATATCAGTAGGAGATGATGATTGAAACCGAACATGAACTCAAGCATATGAACTTGCAACTGACGCCGATATGGCGCCTTCCTGCATGGAGTAACTATAGCAAAACATTCCTTCTTAGTGTTTGTTCTTTTAGTAGAACATCCAAAATGGCTGCCACATCTTTTTCTGTTTATTATCAATAAAAGATGATGATTCAGACTTGACAATAGGCAGCATTTTCTATAAAAGCGGAAATTATACATGCTGAAAATATACTAAGAATAATCCCAAATTCGTCAATAATACTAGACGTGGGAGTTTCAAGTGTTTACGGGCATTTGGGTACTCGGAAGTTATGCTTCGGTTACCGCCGAATAATGCAGTTGAGGGCTATTGCTAGACTATAAGAGAAGGGTCGAGAACCGTGTGTGATTACAGTACACACGCATCGATATGATGTCACAAAATCTATCGGTTAAAATATCTTGATAAATATTATACATATTACAGCCAAAATCGTTGCATCGCGACCAGCAAATTTCAAAATTTGTTTTGATTTTGGGTTTTTCTGAGCCGTCAATCAGTTTGGGGGCGCAGCTTCTTTCAAATCAACCAATCACTGAACGAGTTCGTGAAAGCTCCGCCCCCAAGAATGATGGACGGATCAGAAAAGACCAAAATCTTACCGACTTTGGAGGTCGCGATGCAACGATTTTCGATGTAACAACTATCACGCCACTCGACTTCGTCTGATGGCGATTTTTTTGTCTCACCACATTTTGACGTCATCTGTGCATCTATTAAATTATATACGCACGGAAAATGAAATCTGTTTGTTTTCGTTCGTACATCTCATGCATGTACTTGACTTCCAGCAAAAAGAAGAAAGACCAGAAAGCAAAAATGGTGCAAGAAAGATGTAATGGATGGTATAATATGGAGAAGATTAATCGCAGGGAAAACAATTCGATTTCCTTGTCCTTTTGGTCCAAATGGTGTAAAGGCCTTTAGAGAATGCTACAACAACGGAACATGGGCCAATCCCAATTTCAGTGGGTGTCACAACGAGACAGTCGTCACCGATGAGCTGATTAAATTATCAAAGGTAATAACGTAATGCCATGTTTTGATTAGAGTGTTGGACTGAGAATTTGACCACGCTTGATCAAGAGTATATATTACACAAAGTGCACTCTTCACTAACACACATACAGTATAAACAATGTGTTGCGTGACAGGAGAAAGCAATCACACAGCCGCACAATACGCAACAAAATGGGGAAGAAGGATTGTGGTGGTAGAGGAGGGGGGAGGGTGTCGGTTACTTCATATAATGAATGATGCAGGGAAGCTCCACCCGAACGGCGTACCCTTTTCGGGGAAAAGGTTCATAAAAGTAGTGGCGATTTCGTGAATTTCAAAATAACTCCAAAGGACACACCTATGGGCAAACTGATTGAAGTATCCTGCGGTATCTCGATTATTGTTTAATTGCCAAAAATATTCCACTGAAACGTTTAGTAAAAGTTGCTTAGTATCAGGTGGGTTGTAAAAAATCGGCGAGGTACGTATTTCATTGCATTGGGAGTTAAGAAAGGATATATTACCTTTCCCCTCAAAAATGGCAAAAATGGGTAAACGTTTTTTAGTATTCCCTCCTACTCCTCAGTTCTACTCCTCAGTTCTGCTCCTCAGATGGAATTAATTAAGTTAAATGTGATTAATACTGCCGCAGATTAGGGCCAATAGACGAAATGCAAGGAGAAAAGCCAGGAGACTTAAATTGATATTTGAAACTGGTCCGCCAAGATACAAGACTAGGAAACACGTTGGTAGAACTGCAGATATCCTCGAAGACATTGTATCAGTAAAGGACAGTCTTAATGAGGTAACAGAAATCAGTATGTCACTGTAAATAACTTTAAACGCCTGCTCGAAAGAATTTTCCTATTAAATTTATCTCCTCTTCAAGAATGAAAAGAAAACCTTTTAAATCGTGATCTGTTCTTATCTTGAGCATGCGCACCAGTACACGAAAGATGTCACGACCAATTCTCACTTGATGGAGTATAGTGTGAAATAAATGTTACGTCTCGTAAAACAGCAGGCTCGCAAGTAACCAGCGGTAAAGGTACAAAGTGACATGCGTAAAATGGTTTAAACTAATTGTGGCAGGTTTCAAACCGGTTTTGGGTTTAATTTAATCGTCTAGATGGGAATAGGTTCCTTCCCCTTCTTGTAGTGGAGAGATTTGGAAACCTATATTTCATGGGGAAAAAACCTTTGTAATATTATTACTCGGGCTACTTGTGATTGTCGTGTTCTTTATGATACAAACTGGGTAACGAGTCGAGAAATCATTAGCAATTAAAAAGACATACAGCAGAAATTATATACGACGTGGCTCTAGTGAATGCCTTAACGGTGTATTGTTGTAATTCATAAAATAATAATTATTTTCTTGTAAATTGAAAAGTGATTTTAGAACAACAGAATTGTTTTCATGTTGTGCTGAGTGCTACAAAAAACTATTCTGATTTCTCCAATCGATCGCGAGGGCCATAATATCTAACAAGCTGCAGCTACTTGTCTCTATTGACTCTTAAATACCTAATTCTGTTACAGACAGCTGAAGTTGTCATCGAAATAGTGAACGATATTTTAGAAGTGGATAAAGTAACTCTTGCAGAAAGTGAAAACGCATCAATCAAGTAAGTGGAAACATTTAGCAATGAAGGAAGGGAGGGAGGGAGGGAGCTAGGGAGGAAGGAAGGAAGGAAGGAAGGAAGGAGGGAGGGAGGGAAAGAATGAAGGGATGGAGAGAGGAAGGGAAGAAGGAATTACGAAGAAAGGGAGGGTATGAGGGATAAATAGAATGAGGGATGATAAGAATGGAAACAAATGGCATGGAATAAAGAAAGTGATCAAAGACAATGGTGAAATTCGAAATAACATTTCCAACTGGAGTTGATTTTGTTTAATACAATTTTCTTAGAGTACTAAAGATCTTGGATCAAGTCGCTAAAGACGTCCCTATGGAGGAAGGAAAATCATCCAAAGTACTGAATGCAACTAATGTCATACTACAGGCCAGTGAAATAAAAAAATCATGGTTCCAGGGAATCTCTTTTGATCTCTCTCAAAATGGCTCCCTTGCTGAGAACATTACAAGAACCAAACTCTCAGTCCATTTGCCAAGATCACTGCTCAGAGAAACAGAAGAAGAATATGTACGTGTTGCATTTATTTATCATGCAAACAACAAGTTATTCCAGACAAAGCCTGATGGTAATAAACAAAATCGTACACCAAGTCAGCAAGTACTAGCCAGCAGTGCATTTAACATGACAACTACGAATTTGTCTGAACCTGTCGTTCTGCGATTTCCAAAACAAGAAGAATTCAAAGATAGAAATTTTACATGCGTATTCTGGGAAGAGAACGGTATGTCTGGACAGTGATGAACAGAGTACAATTAAAAATGATTATGACCACCCCGGTCACACCCTAAGTACATCAGTGCCTCACCTCAACAGGCTCGTGATGAAAGCATGTGAAGCCCTCATTTGAAATCCAGTGAAGGAAACCTTTGGATATACCACAGGAAGCCCGGCGTTTTGGAAATAGAAAATAAAATAAATAGAAAATAATAAACTTGGGTTTCCTGTGTTGTCAACCCACTCATAACGGCCAGAAGGCATCATGTATTAATAATTGACGGAGAACTGTATACTAAAAATAAATGTTTTTCTTAGACCTTCATAATCCCAATTGTAAAAGGTTTTTCTTCAGACTTTAGTAAAAAACATTACAGTTTTTAGAGTAGCTTTTCTGACGCCAGTTTCGATTTATAAATGAACATAAATTTCGTTCAATTCATCAAAAACTTCTGATTGGACGTTTTGATATTCGTTTCAGTTTTCAAATTTCAGTTTTCAATACTTATGATTGTTTTATACTACTTTTGATTCTTTAGATCGCCAGTGGTCCGACTTTGGATGTTCTGTGTGCGCTAAACAAAGCAGCAACAACAGCATAGAATGTTGTTGCAATCATTTAACCAGCTTTGCTGTCCTCTTTTCACCCGAGACAAGAAAGACATTTACAGCTACTGACGTCCATGCAAGGGTGTTGAGTGTCATCACTTATGTTGGGTGTGTTATCTCCCTCTTTGGAGTCGCTTTGACCTTCCTTACATATTTACTCTTCAGGTAACGTCGTCCTTCATTCTACCTTGTATATGTTTTTTAATGGTTTTTAATCATACAAGTCTGGCTTCCAGCTCATCCACCACAATTACCAGTCATCTTTGACGTCAATCAAATGTCAGGTTTTTCGCTGACTGAACATATTGAATGGGAGCACGCATGTTTTCGAGCAGGAGAAAAAAGGAGGAATTATTTGTGCACAATTTCTATGAATGCTGTGTTGGTAATTATGAGAGGAGAAGGGGAATCAGTATACATAATTAATTGAATTATTCTATAAAAGGGAAAATGATCATTATATAAGTCGTGCTGATCATCATTTCCACCATAACCCCACACACCCGCACCCTCCCCCCTTTTAAATGATTGATCCCTTATCATTCATGAAATTTACATTCTAGGCATTTGCGCAAGACCAACCAGCAACCCATCTTGATGAACCTGTGTGTTGCCATAGCACTACTTCTCATCGTGTTCGTAGCGGGCATCAACAGCACAAACAATCGACTGGGCTGTCAAATCGTTGCTGTTCTTCTCCATTACTTGACACTTGTCACCGTACTTTGGATGGGCATTGAGGCATATAATCTTTATCTACAAATTGTCAAAGTTATGGCTATATACCAGCGTAAATTCATGTTGAAGGCGGCTTTGGTTGGTTGGGGTGTCCCCTTACTTGTTGTCATGGCAACAGTTATAGCAGCAGTCGTTGAATATAAGAAAAGTGATGAAGTGGATCGCATGTTTTACTATGGCAACGAGCATACGTAAGTACAACGTTCATTCTCCAAAGACTGCATTTATGCGCATGAGAAACTAACAACAAAATTGCCCTACGAAAAAGACATTAACGTGACGGGTAGTTTCCCAAGTACTGTTCCCTTTTTCCGAAATTGTCTTTGCTCAACATGGCCGCCGAGAACGTTGCTATGTAATGCGTGACTTAGTCACACAAGGAGCCCATAGTTTTAGCACTTTCACGTACTCGTAATTGTAGAATTAATTAATTGAATTAATTAATTGTAATTAGAATTAATTAATTGTAGGAGTTCATGAAAAATAGCCATGAGACTGAAGCACGCGTCACGTAAGGTTGTGCCGCCTTTTGGCTCTTTTTAGACCCCTCAACCACTTGCGCGCGCCGAAATATTTGATTATTCCTCAAGTAGCTACCCGCGCAGGCTGAAATCCGAGTTCTAAAATTAGCGCGAATGCGGGTCAGTGCTAGCCTGTGAACGGGCTCTGGGGGAGGGGGAGGGGAAGGGAAGGGAAAGGAGAAGGGGAGCAGGCTAGGTCAGTGCGCAAATTCAGCCAAAAATTCAGGTGTTTATTAGGGCGCGCGGAGACTCGGTCTACTGCTTATGTCACCTGTTTGATATTGAATTATTATGGAACGTAACTTGACTTTCGTCAGGCACGAGCGCGTAGCGATTGGTATATCACCAAAACATGGCAACTGAACCCCAATTACTTACACGGCCTTTTCATGGCACGACATGTACACCCCAAATTCTGGACACGCCATTAATGGGCCCATGAAAAGATCCTGTAAGTTGGGATCAGTTCAGTTGCCATGTTTTGGCAATATACCAATCGTAATGTTGCCCCCTCTTTCACACGGCACCCGTAATTATCATCGTGTGAAAAAAACAAAAAAAAAATTTCCCTGATAGGGGTGCCGTTCCCAAAATAATCGGTCTGCGTGCCAGATATTTTCGGTATTGTGCCATCAAAACTTTATCGTGTAAATCATGCTTGAATGTTTATCTATGTTTTCACCCTAGGTGTATTCTACATAACCGACTGTACAGGATCATCGCTTGGTTTACTCCTGTAGTTGTTATTCTCCTTCTCAACCTGTTTACGTTCATTACTGTTCTCTACCACCTTACGAAAACAGTGGTTACCGTGGATATCAAAAACAACCACAAAACTCACTGCTTGACAGCGTTGGCCATCATGGTTCTACTGGGTCTTACTTGGTTGTTTGGCGCCCTAGCCATCGCTGATGCAAGAATCATCTTCGAGTATTTGTTCTGTATTTTTAACTCATTACAAGGACTCTTTATCTTTTTCTTTCATTGTGTAAGAATCAAAGAAGTCAGAAAACAGTGGAGCTCCTTTGTAAGTGGACTGGGCTTCAGTCAGAGAGACAGCCAAGCCACTTCAAATAAGTCGTATATTGGAGTTAAAGACTGGATCATAAGACGAATAAGCAATCCTACAAACGGAAATGAAATGCATGGTTTAGATAACCTTCGTCGTCGCACTTCTAAAGGGGGAAGAAAAGGAGAAGTTAATCTAGGCCTCAATAATGGCGCTATAGAAGAAAACAGAACCCCAGTTAAATGACTATATACATGTTAGCCTGTGGTTTAGAGGAAGGGGGAGGGGTGAGGAAGGGGGAAAGGGGATGAGAAACCGGTTTTCTCTTCCCTTTAGCCCCTTCCTCCCTCCCCCTCCCTAGACCGTCAGCTACGCAGGGGTTATATACATGTAATACATATTTTGTACGTATTTGCAAAACGTACTGTATATCGCCTACAATAATATCAAACTCCTAACGGTTAGGATAGTATTTTGATATTACAATGACTTGAGATAGTTGAATGTATTTCACATCTGGGTTCATGACAACAGTTGCAAGCTTCTCGAATTTTCAAGACGGTTTTGAATAAATCATTCAGTTTTTTAAGAATAAATTAAAACATTTTAAGAAAGGATATATCGGCTGTATTTCTTCATGCGCGACTACGACCTTTATCTACCTATGAACTAGTCTATATCACTCCTGAATATATTACGAGTACGTACGTCCCTCCAGCTATGATATAATATGGCTATTGTCAGTACAGTTATGTGTTCCAGTACTGTCTTATAAGGTGGCGCTTTAGAAGCGAGAGATCCCGTGTAGCTTTAACGAAGAGTTAAACACCTGTATAACTCAAGATGAATAGAGTGGTGATAGTTACACCGTCGGCTTTCTGGGAGACCATTTCTTTGCTAAACTGAGGTATACAAATAATTAAGGTATACAAATAAAGATGATGATGATGATGATGATGATGATGCTGAACAACTGACGCTGCCTAAATATAATTGGTTTAGTGCCCATAACTCCTAATTTGAAACATGGGTAATTATTTCTTCATGAATCGAAATTAAGCTCGATAATTCAATGTTCTTAAATGAGGATGTCTATTTTATAAAAGCTTTGAAATCGGAAAATACAAATTAGGCGACGTAATCCCTGGAATTGCCTAATTTTGTTTCTAATTTTAAAAATTTGACATGCTGTGTATTTTCGCAATGAAAACGTTTTTGCAAATAGAAAACTAGTAAGAATTATTGGTAGTGTTTTTGTATATTTAATAATTCTTGGGTTGACGTCACTTCATTTGCATTTTAAGATCAAATGCTTAAACCTCGGAAAAGAAATGTCTATATCCAGAAATATTTAACTATAGACCTTTTCCATTCAAAAAACCGACTACAAAAATATCATATTAGGAGCTAGGGGCACTTTAAAATTGTATATTATAGATCTCTCAAAGTCATTGAAATCTGTCAGTTTTCTTTCAAAACATAGTTAATAGTTAATAAAATGATAGAATGTTGCCTCGCACTTTTCGAACTATGATCATAGCTTTGAAAGAAATATCGTAACCTTTATTTTCTTTGTTATTTTGTGGTCTCGAACTCCAAAAACATCAGCCATATCGATGAAACTCGTGAGATCGATTTCACTACCTTAAAAGTTTCGTAAATGATTATATTTCAAAGTTATAAGGAATCATTTATCATTGAATAACCTAAAAGCTCATTATCCTCAAATATGAGGACGTATACCTATTTCAAAAATTAAAAAAAAACGTTGACGGTCGGAGATCTAAATCTGGCATCTGAAACTAGCTTCAAATCAGCTTGAATGATGCCGATCGCGAATGATGCAGGTCAGTGTTGTGAGGGTTTTCAAGTATTTGAATGTTATGCATGATTTGTTTTAGTCAAGGAACACGAAAGTAATTTATTATTGATGTTTCGTTTCAATTTCAGGTTGATCGACTTTGACGGTTTTTGAAACATGAATATATAAAAAAGGAGAAGAAGGAGAAAGAGCTAAAGAAAAAGGGAAAGGAGAAGGATAAAGAGAAAGAGAAAAAGGGGTAAGGAGAACGAGAGGAAGTAGCTAGGAAAAAGAGAAAGAGATGAAAGGGGAAGAAGAATGAGTAGGAAAACAAGGAAAACGGGTGAAAGAGTTGAAAGGAAAGGAGAAGGAGAAGGAGAAAGAAAGAAAGAAAGAACAAAAGAAAAAATCAAAGAAAGAAAAGAAAAAAGATTCAAGAGCCAGTAAACAACACTAAATTCATGATCAGTTCCAGACACTTATACTCCATTCACCGCTGGTCAGGCGTGGAGAATTCATCATAGCTATTGACGTCATGTCACGGATGTGATATTTACATCTTATTTACATCTTTGTAGTACAGCACCTACGTCTGTCCTGAAGGCTGTCGTTTATTTCCGTTTAACCCACTTCAATTGGTACTTGTAACTCAAAACGGATCTTCATATACATATTACACCGTCTGCAGTACTTTTCACATTTTCGTTACTGATTCATCAATAAGTACATGTCTTCTTGAAACAACGTTTTACAGTTTCAACTCACGCAACAGTTCTTCAGGAAGATTCTATGAATGGCAACTCATCGAAATCTCCTAACTTGCTGTATGCTGTTTTTAAGTACTGTCGTGCTTATTAATGCTTATTTTCCAATATGTCTTTTCCACTGTAATCAAGGACACGGCACAGGTAAAGTACTATTAGTTTAGCCATTATTATTATTAGTTTAGTTAGTTCCAAAATTTTAGGCAATTTTGGATGAAGCAGTCCAAACACTGTATATTGGTGTATGTTAGAGTGCTCACAATATATCCGTGAAAAAGTTAGCGAACTAAATTGTACTAAATAGCGCGAAATCCTTTGTTTTCTATTGTTTAATCAGAGCAAATTAGTGCAATTCCTTACAAAGTTTTTCATGGATATATTGTAAGCACTCTATTTGAAAAAGCTTTTCTTGTAAGGTATAGTATAATAATTTTAACATATATTTATTCCAGCTATTGCAGTTACTTTACGTTGCTTGTAAATAATAGCAATAATATTAATGATAATAATCTTTATTTATTCTCGGATTTCAGAGTAGTAAATACATGCTAATATCTCCGAGATTTCTCCACACTCAATCCCCCTACAATAAATACTGAATTTAGCAACGCTCCACTCACAATTTTATCTTTTATTTTTGTCATATGTTATAAATGACGCAAACAGCACTGCACGACAATTTTGATAAAGTATTTCAAGTATTCAGTCAGCCGGGCTGTTCTTTACACAGTAACAGTTTCACACACTTCGAAAACTAGAAACTTTCAGATAATAGCTCAGTATAGATAGTAGTGAATACATTAATTACATTTCCTTAGTTACCATAAGAGTTTCTAAGAGGGTTTTCAAGTATTTTGGTGTTATGCATGATTTGTTAAATCGAATTACGGAATCTTGTTGATTCCTGGGAGTGTTTTATGGACTGACGCACATAGTTCAAGAAAATCTGAAAAAATATATTTGGATTCAAGCAGTGAACGATGAATCTCATTATCTGTTTCATATGGTGGTCAGTGTTTGATCACCATGTGCTCTCAACCAGAGAATATTCTATTGAAAACTTGTCTTTTAGCCGATGAAAAATCCAATGAGATTGAAAATGACGTCATATGAAACCCAGCAATTGGACTGATGACTCATAACCAGGAGACACGTGATATAGCGTGTTGTCCCAATTTGAGTTATTCATAGTTTTAGACCACCAACCACTTGCAATAGCAATGTTTTATATCATAAAATAACTATGATATAACGCGCACTCTGATTGGCCAAAGGATGCGCGTCGCGCGTTCTCTATGAGAACACACAGCACGCGCGCGCACATTTTCAAACTTTCTCCAACGAAAAAAGAAAATAAAACTTCAATTGTATTTCATAAAAGAAATAGAAAACTCGGCAGCAGTGCTATGTTGAGTTATAGAAGCACGCGGGAATAGGCCATTTGCATGATGGCGTCATATACTACAACTACCAGAATGCTTTGCCCACTTTCTTTTGTAAAATAATTAGTGCCAATAGGCCATATGCACTAACACGTCACGTGACCCTATCTCCCCTAAATCAAGCAGCACCATCAAAATGAAATAGAAAGAGCACCTCGATATTAGTAAAAGCGCAAATTTTCAGCTCCTATGATGTAATACAGGAGAAATGACAGTAAATTTAAGATTTGATATTTTCTTAAGATTCGTTCGGAAAAACGCGTTGGATGGCAAGCTCATGCCATCCAACGTGTTTTTTCGAACGAATCTTAAGAAAATATCAAATCTTAAATTTGCTGTCGTTTTTTCTCTTATTCGTCTTATAAACCGAAACTTTGCACTTTTACTAATATCGAAGTGCTCTTTCTATTTCTGGATTTCATTTTGACGGTACTGCTTGATTTAGGGGAGATAGGGTCACGTGACCTGTTAGTGCATATGGCCTATTGTTTTGCTATTCTCAAAAGGGAATAAAAATCTGAATAAGAAAGAAAATTCGTAGAGCATTCTGGTAGTTGTAGTAAAATGATCGACGCCATCGTGCAAATGGCCTATTGTAAGAAGACGAGAGAAGTGTTAGGAGAAGCACTGCCTACGCCTCGTGCTTCTCCTAACACTTCTCTCGTCTTCTTACAATTCCCGCGTGCTTCTACAACTCAACATAGCACGCTGCCTCGTTTTCTATTTCTACAATATTAACTACGCATTCGCTTTCATAGTTCAAATGCGGGACAACAACTCAAACTTGGTTCCTGAAAGTTTCATATCATTATGGCGCGCGAAAAAATCTTATTATGCTATCACGTTATTATAATAATTTAATAATTATGTGATGTTTATATGAGAATGATTTTCCGTGTTAATTATATCGTAGTATAAAGATCATATCACCTGAGCTGAATGGAAATATTCCATTGGTCTGTTTGCTCATTAATTATTCATAAGTTTACAACATTGAATATAAAATATATATATTTTCCATGTTGCATAACTTTCTAATTTACAGGTTGTCGTCCAAAACGTAAATGTCCGGAGGACGTAAGAGATGGCATTGTATGGAAGAGAACATGTGCAGGAAAAACCAGAAAAGTGAATTGTCCTTTTGGTCCACATGGTCACAACGCCTTCAGAGAATGCTACACCAATGTAACGTGGGGTCATCCCAACATGAGCTCGTGTATTAACGAGACAAGCAATCGAAGACCTAAATGTGATGAGGACGAAAGAAATGGCACTACATGGACAGAAACAAATGCAGGCCAAATCATTCATGTTAATTGTCCTTTTGGTCAACACAGTCAAAGGGCCTCTAGAGAATGCTACACCAATGGAACGTGGGGTCATCCCGACATGAGCTCGTGCAATAACGAGACAAGCAATCGAAAACCTAAATGTGTCGAGGAGGCAAGAGATGGTATTAGATGGAAAGAAACAAATGCAGGCCATACCATTTTTGTTAATTGTTCTTTTGGTCCAAATGGTGAAAAGGCCTTCAGAGAATGCAATAACAATGGAACGTGGGGTCATCCCGACATGAGCTCTTGTGATAGCACGACAAGCGTTCCCACTCAAAAACCGTCTAAATGCCCGAAGGAGGAAAAAGATGGCATTTCTTGGAGAGAAACAAATGCAGGCAAAACCACTCATGTTAATTGCCCTTTTGGTCCAAATGGTGAAAAGGCCTTTAGAGAATGCTACAACAATGGAACGTGGGGTCATCCCAACATGAGCTCTTGTGATAACGCGACAAGCGTTCCCACTCAAAAACCGTCTAAATGTCCGAAGGAGGAAAAAGATGGCATTTCTTGGAGAGAAACAAATGCAGGCAAAACCACTCATGTTAATTGCCCTTTTGGTCCAAATGGTGAAAAGGCCTTTAGAGAATGCTACAGCAATGGAACGTGGGGTCATCCCAACATGAGCTCTTGTGATAACGCGACAAGCGTTCCCACTCAAAAAATGTCTAAATGTCCGAAGGAGGAAAAAGATGGCATTTCTTGGAGAGAAACAAATGCAGGCAAAACCACTCATGTTAATTGCCCTTTTGGTCCAAATGGTGAAAAGGCCTTTAGAGAATGCTACAGCAATGGAACGTGGGGTCATCCCAACATGAGCTCTTGTGATAACGCGACAAGCGTTCCCACTCAAAAAATGTCTAAATGTCCGAAGGAGGAAAAAGATGGCATTTCTTGGAGAGAAACAAATGCAGGCAAAACCACTCATGTTAATTGCCCTTTTGGTCCAAATGGTGAAAAGGCCTTTAGAGAATGCTACAGCAATGGAACGTGGGGTCATCCCAACATGAGCTCTTGTGATAACGCGACAAGCGTTCCCACTCAAAAACCGTCTAAATGTCCGAAGGAGGAAAAAGATGGCATTTCTTGGAGAGAAACAAATGCAGACAAAACCACTCATGTTAATTGTCCTTTTGGTCCAAATGGTGAAAAGGCCTTTAGAGAATGCTACAGCAATGGAACGTGGGGTCATCCCAACATGAGCTCTTGTGATAACGCGACAAGCGTTCCCACTCAAAAACCGTCTAAATGTCCGAAGGAGGAAAAAGATGGCATTTCTTGGAGAGAAACAAATGCAGGCAAAACCACTCATGTTAATTGCCCTTTTGGTCCAAATGGTGAAAAGGCCTTTAGAGAATGCTACAGCAATGGAACGTGGGGTCATCCCAACATGGACTCGTGTAATAACGAGACAAGCATTACTAATGCGCTTGACGACCTATCTAAGGTAAGAACCACTTAGAGTAGTTAACGTATGACTTTGAAAATGCCACGGTAACAGCACATCACGTTCACGAAAGGAATTCGAACTGTATTTCATACACATTACTGTACTAACACGATCACAGCACAGCGGGTCAATTATTTGTATAGGTAATCATACGGTTTCGAGTTCAATTTGGAATTAATTTGCACGAGTGTGTTTTTCAAAGAGTAGCAAAATTGCACGAGCCCGTAGGGCGAGTGCAATTTGAGCTCTTTGAAAAATACACGAGTGCGAATTAATTCCAAATTGAACGAGAAATCGTATGATTACCTTTTAATAATATACATGAAAAAATTCGAGAAAATAATCTCGAGAAGAAAACTTTCAGCGCGCGCTCGTTGAGATGTGATGGCGTCAGTGGCGCGCGCAAGTCATCAAAAATTGTTTAACTGACAACCAGATCCTCATAGTTTTTGCCATTTTTTTCAAACAAACATATACTTTAATGAATGAAAACCTCCATATTTGCATTGTTGGTTATGTTTTACAATAGCAGTATAAGGAAAAATTGATCTTAATGCGACTTTGAAATTATAAATTCAAATGTAATTTGCACTGTATTACAGCTC
Source organism: Telmatactis stephensoni (assembly GCA_029948255.1). NCBI lineage: Eukaryota > Metazoa > Cnidaria > Anthozoa > Actiniaria > Isophelliidae > Telmatactis > Telmatactis stephensoni. Next base: position 62,186 of record JALIZF010001086.1, on the reverse strand, counting down.
TTCTGCACTGTGTTACACTTGAACTGCACTGTTCTCGACCAATCAGAATCGAGTAATTTTTTCATGTATATTATTAATATGAAAACGGCACCGCGCGGTACGACAGGAATTTCGAATGTTTTTGTAGACATCACGGCACTGACACGGTCACGGTACGGCACGGTCCGTTTCACACTCATATACGAAAACTGTTCTATTAATGCGGAACAAGTGCTATAAGATATTGGACACATGGACATTAGTTTCAAAATGTGAATATTCTCTATCTGTCCACAGAATGGAACAAATAGTGGTAATGCCGAGAAAAAAGCTAAGAAACTGAAAGAAATCTTCGAAACGGGTCCACCGAGCCACAAGACCAAGACGCATGTGGACAAAGCTGCAGACATCCTTGAAGATATCGTATCAGTAAAGAATAGACTTAACGAGGTAACAGAAAAATCAATGTCAATCTAATCATAAGACTACTCTGTGAGCTCCTGCCTGCGAGCATAGTCTTCCTTTCAACCGAATTCTTTGATCCGGCAGCAAGAGAAGATATAAGAGGAACTTTGAAGTGCACTTTCACGCCTAATCGTGTTGAGCACGTATACCTCTTATGTTATGTTTTACAATATGTAACAGTTCATTACGGGCTGCTGTATAAATAGTTTCGAATCTGTGAATGGCAAATATAGCTAGGAAGGAAGGAAGGAATGAAGGAAGGAAGGAAGGAAGGAAGGAAGGAAGGAAGGAAGGAAGGAAGGAAGGAAGGAAGGAAGGAAGGAAGGAAGGAAGGAAGGAAGGAAGGAAGGAAGGAAGGAAGGAAGGAAGGAAGGAAGGAAGGAAGGAAGGAAGGAAGGAAGGAAGGAAGGCTTAGCAGAGTCTGACCGATAATCAATTTTATACTTTGTTTACAGACAGCTGGAATTGTCATCGAAATAGTTAGTGATATCTTAGAGGTTGATGGAACAACCCTTGCGGAGAGTGAAAACGCATCAACCAAGTAAGTACACTAAAAGAACTAGACCCTTTTACAAAGGATTCACTCGTGTCTTGGTGGGAGGCAGTGTATCATGAAACCATACCAGTTAGAATACAAAAGAATACACAATACTATTTAAGCAATAGAAGATAGTTTCTATGACTCTACCGGTGAAATAGAGCACGCGCGATGTTGGGAGAAACACGAGAAAAGTTTGAAAATCACGAGCCGTAGGCGAGTGATTTTCAAACTTTTTCGAGTGTTTCTCCCAACATCACAAGTGCTCTATTTCACCGTAGAGTCATAGAAATCTATCTTCTATTGCTTTTATGATATAGCAAGAGGTATTTTAAGAACGATCAAGTTGTGTTATTTTCTGATCAAAACTAAAATTCTCAAAACTTGCGCAAGCCAATCAGATTTGTCGTACTATTGACTTATCGGTGTGACTCAAAGCGGCGTTTTTGACAAAACAGTTTGACAACTTTCATCGAAAGAATTCAGCAAAAAATATGTTGAAAAGAGAGTTTTCTGTTTTTATAATGGAACAATGACTCGAAAATGGACGAAAAGGCCAAAATAACTTACAGTACTTCAAGATTTGGAAATGTTTACTTGCTTTCGACGAATCATGCAGCGTTCGCTGTGTGAATTGAAAGCCATGTTTTCGGTTGGAAAAGCTGAAGTTTGAAAGAGACTTACAGGATAAGGATTTTGCTGGTAAACGAGAAGCTGTTGATTTGAATTATCTGTTGGCTGTTCACCGGTAGCTTGTGTCAAAACATCTCTACACTGGCGTAGTTGATTCATACAAAGGATGATTGAACAAGTTGTCTATCGTGGCGACAGTCAGTTTTGGAAATCACCCCTTCGCCTCTCTTTGTAAGTAAGAAACAAAACTGTTCAATGAAAAATAACTCTTATTGATCGAAACTAATCTGGGAGAAAAACAATTTCCTATGTTGTGAATTCTAGTTCCTTAAATTTGATTTATACTGGCGTCGTTTGCAAGTTCATGCTCATACAAGTCATTTTCTATAAATATTTACGTTTCATTGTTATTGTCCGACCACGAGGCTTAGTTTGTAAATTTAAACGATAACTGGAATGATGGAAAGTATTTTCTAGTTTGTAATTTGTAAATCGACTTTTTGGTATAATCATTCGTCAGAAAACCATGTCTTTACCGGTGAAATAGAGCATAGATTTTGGTGGTCTCTCAGCCAATCAGAACGTGTGTCATAATTGAGCTATATTATAAAATAGAATACAGAATACAATTAAAACAAAAGAAATGAAAAGGAAAATGATGAAATATTTTTAACTGCAATCAATTTCTTGGAATTTTCAGAGTAATGCAAATTTTGGATCAAGTTGCTAAAGACATGCCCATAGAAGAAGGAAAATCATCCAAAGTACTGAATGCAACTAATGTCATACTACAAGCCAATGAAATAAAGAGATCATCTTTCCAAGGAATCTCTTTCGCTGTCTATCAAGATGGATCCATTGATGAAGACCCAGAGAAAACAAAAGCTTCAATCCAACTGCCAAGTTCAGTGGTGAGAGGAACACACAAAGAATCCTTACGTGCAGGACTTTTCTACTACGCAAATAGCAAGTTATTCCAGGAAAAACTTGATGGAAATCAACAAAGCCGTATACCAAGTCAACAAGTTTTAGCTGGCAGTGTCTATAACGTAACAACCACAAATCTGCTGGAACCTGTAGTTCTGCGATTTCTAAAACGAGAAGGATCAAATGACACTAGGCATTCTACATGTGTATTTTGGCAAGACAAGGGTAAGTACCTTGCAGCCAAAGATCTAACTAGTTTGGGTTAACTTCCATTCCAGAAGATGGAAGAAAAAAGGGTGACATCAACAAAAGAGATAGTTATAAAGTTAGTTCAACAAACTGATTGATTGTATAATATATTGATTGGTTGGTCAGTCGGTGGGTCGGTTGGTTGATTGGTCGAAAAACTAACCAAATTCATCAGCCCATGATAACCAGCCACTCGTTCTACAAGAGTGCGACAAAAATATGACCCTTATGACTTGCATGCGATGCTATTTAGATTTTTGGCGGCGGCCTTTTTCTATTTGGATCAGTCGTCATCAGGAGTGCTTGTCGTCGAGAGAAAAGATTCCCTTTCATTCACGGAAGTTCTTGTTCAAAAGCAAGTAGCTCCAAATGCGCCGCTTTTACAAGGCTCAGTTCCTAGTTCCGGCCTCAGGGTTTCGTTTGTCCTCGATATTCTCCCACGGCGATGAGTATCTCAGGCGAACGAAACCACGACGGCTAGGGAACCGAGCCTATGCTTTCACTTGCTCAGTTTTTCCTTCAAACCAACACTACTACATACATAATATATTCAAAACACATGGTGTTTTGAATAACTTAATTGCTGTATTTTCTAGATCGGCAATGGTCTGACTTTGGATGTTCTGTGTGCGCTAAACAAAGCAGCAACGACAGCATAGAATGTTGCTGTAATCATTTACCCAGCTTTGCTGTCCTCTTTTCACCCGAGACAAGAAAGACATTTAAAGCTACTGATGTCCATGCAAAGGTTTTGAGCATCATCACTTATATTGGGTGTGTTATCTCCCTCATTGGAGTTTCTTTGACCTTCCTTACATATTTACTCTTCAGGTAATGTACCAGGGAGGGAGTGTACTCCTAATATTAATTTTGCTAATATATTTAGCTGTTTTGTCCCTGTTTTTCCTGCATTTTTTGGATATGTCTCCGGCACTGTCTGATCCGCAACGCCGAGCATTTTCTGACTACTGAAGCTCCATCCCTTCCCCACCCCCCACGTAATGTACATATAGTCTTAAAAAATTGATTAGTGATTCTTACTAACGGTCGCTTTGAAAAATTTCGTCTATTAACCAGTGATAGTCAATGTCTGTTAAAACATTAATGTCAGGGAAAGTATTTCACATATGGTAAATTCTAGTAGTACCTAGTTTAGCATCTATCACCGCTCGACGCGCACAGTAATGATTAGCTAGCTAACTTGTAAATAATTTATGTGGGTGGTCACGGTAGCGCCCGTCGCACAGTAACAATACATTTAAAATTGATAGCTGTACTGATTTCTTAGAAAAAATCATTTGAAAAAACCATAATAATGAACCATATATATGCGTTTCGACATTATCAGGTGATAGAAAGTAAAAAGCACCATTTGTATATAAGTATTCTGTATTAACTATTTTTAGGCGTTTGCGGAAGACCAACCAGCAACCAATCTTGATGAACATGTGTGTTGCCATAGCACTACTTCTCACTGTGTTCGTAGCGGGCATCAACAGCACCAACAATCGACTGGGCTGTCAAATCGTTGCTGTTCTTCTGCATTACTTGACTCTTGTCACCGTACTTTGGATGGGAATTGAGGCATATAATCTTTATCTACAAATTGTCAAAGTCATGGCTATATACCAACGTAAATTCATGTTGAAGGCAGCTTTGGTTGGTTGGGGTGTCCCCTTACTTGTTGTCATGGCAACAGTTATAGCTGCAGTCGTTGAATACAAGAAAAGTGATGACGTGGATCGCATGTTTTACTATGGCAACGACCATACGTAAGTACAATGTTTAACAACTATTTATACTTCTAAAGATGGCACTTTGTTATTCTTTTTTCACTCTGTCTTTCTGTCTGTCCGTTCGTCCGTCCATCCCTCTGACTGTGTGTGTCTGTCTGCCTTTCTTTCTTTCTCTTTTTTCTTTCTCTTTCTTTCTTTCTTTCCTTCCTTCCTTCTTTCTTTCTTTCTTTTTCTTTCAAACTAAATAAAAAAAACAGCTTAGCCATCGGATCTTCTTCTGGCTCCAAAAGAAAGAGATTTTCCCTGAGACAAAAAGCATTATTAAACACTGCAATAATGCCCTTACATATTTTTGCTATAGGTGCATCCTTCATAAGCAGCTTTACAGGATCATCGCTTGGTTTGCCCCTGTACTTGCTATTCTCCTTCTCAACTTGTTTACATTCATCACTGTTCTGTACCATCTTAAAAAGACAGTGGTTACCGTGGATGTCAAAAACAACCACAAAACTCACTGCTTGACAGCGTTGGCCATCATGGTCCTATTGGGTCTCACATGGCTGTTTGGCGCCCTAGCCATCGCTGATGCCAGAATCGTCTTCGAGTATTTGTTTTGTATTTTCAACTCATTACAAGGACTCTTTATCTTTATCTTTCATTGTGTAAAAATCAAAGAAGTCAGAAAACAGTGGAGCTCCTTCGTTAGTGGACTGGGCTTCAGTCATAGAGAGAGCACAACGACTTCAAACAAGTCGAGAGGGACTGGAAACAGTCAACACGTTGAAAACCCGCTATATGTTCAAGTGAAAGATTTGATTTTGAGACGACATAGCGATCCCACAAAAGCAAAGGAAGTAAACGGTCTTGACAACTTTTCCAGCATAACTCAAGAGGAAAGCAATGGCGAGGTCAATCCAGGTCTTGGCACCACAGAAGAAAAGAAGATTACATCAGTTTGTTGACTGTATATATACATCCCGTGCGAAGTTTAAATTAAAGACATGAGCATGCGCAGTTAAAATCAGTCATTTTCAAAATTTGTCTCAAGTCACCTTATAATATTACACAACGTCAAGTAGGCATGCTTGGATATTTTCTTAATAATATCGTTTATCATAAATTCCTGCACGGTTGGCTCACGTGAATCCCAAGACTTTATCAAGCATATTTTATATTTGCCTACTCGAACTAATGTAACTGTTGGAACTTTAGAATCACTCTACATCCTTGCTGTCAAGTAACCCAAACTGCTACAACAAAATTACAGCAATAAAGATCAATTAAGGAACTAATATTTAGCATTGTTTGTTCCTTCAGCACGAAGCTGATCTCACTAGAAACCAACGGTGCGCTCTTTACTCCCCTCCGACTATCAATACTAGTTCTCCGTTCTAAGGGTATTTAAGCTAATTTAAGTTACATAGAATGGAAAGAAGTGAAGGCAAGTGTGAGGTGAGTGAGAGTCGCACTGAATTGGAACTGCGCTGTCGTTCAAAAGGCCGTCCACTAACAAACACAGCTACACTTGCTCTTTACAACAGTATGTTTTACACATTGACAAAAGACTTTCTCCTCATCATCGCGATTTGCAAACATCAATTAGTATCACACATATATGTAATGTATTTTCACCAGGGACTCTCACAAACAAAACCTCAAGTTTAAATAAGATATGGAAGGATCAGCCTGATGCGGAGGTAGCTTCCAGAAAAGGAGTACGCTAATCGGTGCGGGGAGGTGGGTGCGGCTTGAAGCTTATCGCAGAGATCAACAGTTGTTTACATTCATCAATGATTAGTTAACGTGCAATGAATCATGGGTGGTTAGAGCGTTGTCACGTGACGATATAAACTACTTACATCGCTATCACTTGACCTTACTATCTGTTGCAAACATTCCGCACGGGATCTAGACTTTTGGGAATAAAGACAGTAGTTCTCTGAATACCCAGACTACCCAGACTACCCAGACTACCCAGACTACAGGGAATACCCAGACTACCCAGACTACCCAGACTACCCAGACTACCCAGACTACCCTGTAGATAAACTTTATTCGCATGACCCATTAATTACAGGTATTGCTAAAGTATACAAATGATTAAAGACTAATATGAATATAGATATAGAAAAAATTATAATGAAACATTAACATGTTGATATATATATATATGAGTAATACAAGATCTAAATTGTCCTTATTTTGTCGTAGTTTGAGCTAAAGTTGCCTTTAGTTCGAAACACTTTAAAATATATTTTGATACATAGAACGTAATAGTTGGATTATTTGAACTTAGTAAATTTACAGTTAATGTTTTTGTATCTAAGGTATTTAGTTTGATTTCTCCAGTTATTTTGTTCATAAAATGCTGTCGTAAACTGGAATAGCATGGGCAATGTAACAACATGTGCTCTTCTGTTTCAATTTCACTGTTGTTACATAAGATGCAGAATCTTTTGTCGACCTGAATCTTTTGTTTCCCATATCTTCCAGTCTCGACAGCTAATTTATGGTTGCTTATTCTAAATTTTGTTAATAATCTCTTTTGTTCATAATTTCTGACAGTATCAAGGTATTCTTCTATTTGGTAATTTGTTTTAATTGAATAGTATAATTGCAGTTTTCTAGACTGCGTTATATAAGATTTCCATGCCTTAAGATATTGATTTTTCATTATGTCATGATAATTACTGACAGTAATATTAGTTAGGGTACTAGTCATTTCGTTGTTTATTTCATAGGAATTTAACATTGAGATTAAATGTGAATGGTAGCATGCTTTTCCTCGTTCATGCAAAGATTTCGATAATAAAAAGGCTTGTTTTGCAAAAGAATCATAAGGCAAACTAAACAAATGGTTATAGTATTTGAGTATCATTTTGTCGATAAAAATCTTAAGAGGAAATCTACCAAGTTCAGCTCTACATGCTATGTTGGATGCTTTATTATTCACACCCAAATAGAATTTGCAAAAACGAAGATGCATTTTTTCTGTCTGACTTTTGTCCCATTTTTGAAAGTCATGTTTTTGATATACTCCCCAAATCTCACTGGCATATGTAAGAATGGGGGAAACCATAGAATTAAAAATTTTATTAGCTTGTTGTGGTCTAATTTTCTTCAGATCAACGTACAGAGCGATTAATACTAAATAAAGCATTAAGCGCTTTTTCTTTTGATTTCTGTTGATGAGTAGAAAAGTTTCCGTTTGAGCTTAATGTAACTCCTAAGTAATTAAATTCTTTAACAATCTCGAGTACTTTATTATTTACTTGAAATGTTCTTTGTTTTGTCTTTTTTGATGATTTTTTCTGAAAAATCATAACTTTTGATTTTTTCTCATTGATGCTCATTTGCCATTTTGCACAAAAATCAGCGACACAATCAATACTATTCTGAAGACCTTCTCGAGATTTAGATAGGAGAACTAGATCATCAGCGTACATAAGTAATGTTAGTTTCGCCCCATTGGGCAATAAAAATGCATCAGTTCTAACGGTTTTATCAAGTAAAATCGATAATTCATTTAAGTAAAGATTAAATAGTAATGGACTCAAAATACAACCTTGACGAACTCCACGACCATATTTGAAACTTTTAGTTCGTTTTGATCCTAATTTAATGCCCAGACTACCCAGACTACCCAGACTACCCAGACTACCCAGACTACCCAGACTACCCAGACTACAAAGACCACCCAGACCACCCAGACCACACAGACTACCCAGACTACCCAGACTACAAAGACCACCCAGACCACCCAGACCACACAGACCACACAGACTACCCAGACCAGGCCTGGGTAGTCCGGGTAGTCCCGGTAGTCCCGGTAGTCCAGGTAGTCCCGGTAGTCCGGGTAGTCCGGGTAGTCCGGGTAGTCCGGGTAGTCCGGGTAGTCCGGGTAGTCCGGTAGTCCCGGGTAGTCCGGGTAGTCCGGGTAGTCGGGTAGTCCGGGTAGTCCGGGTAGTCCGGGTAGTCCGGGTAGTCCGGGTAGTCCGGGTAGTCCGGGTAGTCCGGGTAGTCCGGGTAGTCCGGGTAGTCCGGGTAGTCCGGGTAGTCCGGGTAGTCCGGGTAGTCCGGGTAGTCCGGGTAGTCCGGGTAGTCCGGGTAGTCCGGGTAGTCCGGGTAGTCCGGGTAGTCCGGGTAGTCCGGGTAGTCCGGGTAGTCCGGGTAGTCCGGGTAGTCCGGGTAGTCCGGGTAGTCCGGGTAGTCCGGGTAGTCCGGGTAGTCCGGGTAGTCCGGGTAGTCCGGGTAGTCCGGGTAGTCCGGGTAGTCCGGGTAGTCCGGGTAGTCCGGGTAGTCCGGGTAGTCCGGGTAGTCCGGGTAGTCCGGGTAGTCCGGGTAGTCCGGGTAGTCCGGGTAGTCCGGGTAGTCCGGGTAGTCCGGGTAGTCCGGGTAGTCCGGGTAGTCCGGGTAGTCCGGGTAGTCCGGGTAGTCCGGGTAGTCCGGGTAGTCCGGGTAGTCCGGGTAGTCCGGGTAGTCCGGGTAGTCCGGGTAGTCCGGGTAGTCCGGGTAGTCCGGGTAGTCCGGGTAGTCCGGGTAGTCCGGGTAGTCCGGGTAGTCCGGGTAGTCCGGGTAGTCCGGGTAGTCCGGGTAGTCCGGGTAGTCCGGGTAGTCCGGGTAGTCCGGGTAGTCCGGGTAGTCCGGGTAGTCCGGGTAGTCCGGGTAGTCCGGGTAGTCCGGGTAGTCCGGGTAGTCCGGGTAGTCCGGGTAGTCCGGGTAGTCCGGGTAGTCCGGGTAGTCCGGGTAGTCCGGGTAGTCCGGGTAGTCCGGGTAGTCCGGGTAGTCCGGGTAGTCCGGGTAGTCGGGTAGTCCGGGTAGTCCTGGGTAGCCTGGGTAGTCGGGTAGTCCTGGGTAGTCTGGGTAGTCTGGGTAGTCCGGGTAGTCGGGTAGTCTGGGTAGTCTGGGTAGTCTGGGTAGTCTGGGTAGTCTGGGTAGTCTGGGTAGTCTGGGTAGTCTGGGTAGTCTGGGTAGTCTGGGTAGTCTGGGTAGTCCTGGGTAGTCTGGGTAGTTCTGGGTAGTCTGGGTAGTCTGGGTAGTCTGGGTAGTCTGGGTAGTCTGGGTAGTCTGGGTAGTCTGGGTAGTCTGGGTAGTCTGGGTAGTCTGGGTAGTCTGGGTAGTCTGGGTAGTCTGGGTAGTCTGGGTAGTCTGGGTAGTCTGGGTAGTCTGGGTAGTCTGGGTAGTCTGGGTAGTCTGGGTAGTCTGGGTAGTCTGGGTAGTCTGGGTAGTCTGGGTAGTCCCGGTAGTCTGGGTAGTCCCGGTAGTCTGGGTAGTCCTACTTACTAGATAACACCAGGTTTGTAAATGAGGTTTGCCGGTCTCGCGCGTGTAGTCAACATGCAAATGATCAGTGCGTTGCCTTGATTATGGCGGTTTTTTGAAGGAAACGTTTATTGCTCGTTTAAAAAATTGATTAGCGTTGTTCAATGACCAAAAATTAAATTAAATATTATTGTCATTACATTGAAAAGTATACATGCACAATATCCAGCGAATATACATTTGAATTTGGGAGATATTTGGGGAACTGTGTTAATGTAAGTATTAGCTAAAAATACTCAACACATACGCATAAACACGAAAATCAATATCTCTGTTAATAATGCGTGAATCAATTCAGCATTTTTCCCAAGGATAGAGCACTGGCAAATACGTTTTAGAGAGCAATTGTTGGCGTTTAATTTCGTTTAAAACATTTTAAATTTGGCTTTAAGTTTCGGAATGTCAAATGAAGCTAATTGACCATGCCTGCGAGCATAGTCTTCCTTTCAACCGAATTCTTTGATCCGGCAGCAAGAGAAGATATAAGAGGAACTTTGAAGTGCACTTTCACGCCTAATCGTGTTGAACACGTACCCCTTATGTATATGTTTTACTGAATATGTAGCAGTTCATTACGGGCTGCTGTATAAATAGTTTCGAATCTGTGAATGGCAAATATAGCTAGGAAGGAAGGAAGGAAGGAAGGAAGGAAGGAAGGAAGGAAGGAAGGAAGGAAGGAAGGAAGGAAGGAAGGAAGGAAGGAAGGCTTAGTTGAGTCTGACCGATAATCAACTTTATACTTTGTTTGTAGACAGCTGGAATTGTCATCAAAATAGTGAGTGATATCTTAGAGGTGGATAAAACAACCCTTGCGGAAAGTGAAAACGCATCAACCAAGTAAGTACACTGAAAGAACTAGACCCTTTTACAAAGGAATCACTCGTGTCTTGGTGGGAGGCAGTGTATATATATCATGAAACCATATTAGTTAAAATACAAAAGAATACACAATACTAAAATAGAATACAGAATACAAAACAAAAGAAATGAAAAGGGAAATAATATGAAATATTTTTAACTGCAATCAATTTCTTGGAATTTTCAGAGAATTGCAAATTTTGGATCAAGTCGCTAAAGACATGCCCATGGAAGAAGGAAAATCATCCAAAGTACTGAATGCAACTAATGTCATACTACAAGCAAATGAAATAAAGAGATCATCTTTCCAAGGAATCTCTTTCGCTGTCTATCAAGATGGATCCATTGATGAAGACCCAGAGAAAACAAAAGCTTCAATCCAACTGCCAAGTTCAGTGGTGAGAGGAACACACAAAGAATCCTTACGTGCAGGACTTTTCTACTACGCAAATAGCAAGTTATTCCAAGAAAAACTTGATGGAAATCAACAAAGCCGTATACCAAGTCAACAAGTTTTAGCTGGCAGTGTCTATAACGTAACAACCACAAATCTGCTGGAACCTGTAGTTCTGCGATTTCTAAAACGAGAAGGATCAAATGACACTAGGCATTCTACATGTGTATTTTGGCAAGACAAGGGTAAGTACGTATATATACCTTGCAGCCAAAGATCTAACTAGTTTGGGTTAACTTCCATTCCAGAAGATGGAAGAAAAAAGGGTGACATCAACAAAAGAGATAGTTATAAAGTTAGTTCAACAAACTGATTGATTGTATAATATATTGATTGGTTGGTCAGTCGGTGGGTCGGTTGGTTGATCGGTCGAAAAACTAACCAAATTTATCAGCCCATGATAACCAGCCACTCGTTCTACAAGAGTGCGACAAAAATATGACCCTTATGACTTGCATGCGATGCTATTTAGATTTTTGGCGGCGGCCTTTTTCTATTTGCATGGATCAGTCGTCATCAGGAGTGCTTGTCGTCGAGAGAAAAGATTCCCTTTCATTCACGGAAGTTCTGGTTCAAAAGCAAGTAGCTCCAAATGCGCCGCTTTTACAAGGCTCAGTTCCTAGTTCCTCAGGGTTTCGTTTGTCCTCGATATTCTCCCACGGTGATGAGTATCGCAGGCGCACGAAACCACGACGGCTGTAGAGCCGAGCCTATGCTTTTACTTGAGCAGTTTTTCCTTCAAACCAACACTACTATACATACATAATATATTCAAAACACATGGTATTTTGAATAACTTAATTGCTGTATTTTCTAGATCGGCAATGGTCTGACTTTGGGTGTTCTGGGTGCGTAAAACAAAGCAGCAACGACAGCATAGAATGTTGCTGTAATCATTTACCCAGCTTTGCTGTCCTCTTTTCACCCGAGACAAGAAAGACATTTAAAGCTACTGATGTCCATGCAAAGGTTTTCAGCATCATCACTTATATTGGGTGTGTTATCTCCCTCATTGGAGTTTCTTTGACCTTCCTTACATATTTACTCTTCAGGTAATGTACCAGGGAGGGAGTGTACTCCTAATATTAATTTTGCTAATATATTTAGCTGTTTTGTCCCTGTTTTTCCTGCATTTTTTGGATATGTCTCCGGCACTGTCTGATCCGCAACGCCGAGCATTTTCTGACTACTGAAGCTCCATCCCTTCCCCACCCCCCACGTAATGTACATATAGTCTTAAAAAATTGATTAGTGATTCTTACTAACGGTCGCTTTGAAAAATTTCGTCTCTTAACCAGTGATAGTCGATGTCTGTTAAAACATTAATGTCAGGGAAAGTATTTCACATATGGTAAATTCTAGTAGTACCTAGTTTAGCATCTATCACCGCTCGACGCGCACAGTAATGATTAGCTAGCTAACTTGTAAATAATTTATGTGGGTGGTCACGGTAGCGCCAGTCGCACAGTAACAATACATTTAAAATTGATAGCTGTACTGATTTCTTAGAAAAAATCATTTGAAAAAACCATAGTAATGAACCATATATATGCGTTTCGACATTATCAGGTGATAGAAAGTAAAAAGCACCATTTGTATATAAGTATTCTGTATTAACTATTTTTAGGCGTTTGCGGAAGACCAACCAGCAACCAATCTTGATGAACATGTGTGTTGCCATAGCACTACTTCTCATTGTGTTCGTAGCGGGCATCAACAGCACCAACAATCGACTGGGCTGTCAAATCGTTGCTGTTCTTCTGCATTACTTGACTCTTGTCACCGTACTTTGGATGGGAATTGAGGCATATAATCTTTATCTACAAATTGTCAAAGTCATGGCTATATACCAACGTAAATTCATGTTGAAGGCAGCTTTGGTTGGTTGGGGTGTCCCCTTACTTGTTGTCATGGCAACAGTTATAGCTGCAGTCGTTGAATACAAGAAAAGTGATGACGTGGATCGCATGTTTTACTATGGCAACGACCATACGTAAGTACAATGTTTAACAACTATTTATACTTCTAAAGATGGCACTTTGTTATTCTTTTTTCACTCTGTCTTTCTGTCTGTCCGTTCGTCCGTCCATCCCTCTGACTGTGTGTGTCTGTCTGCCTTTCTTTCTTTCTCTTTTTTCTTTCTCTTTCTTTCTTTCTTTCCTTCCTTCCTTCTTTCTTTCTTTCTTTCTTTCTTTCTTTCTTTCTTTCTTTCTTTTTCTTTCAAACTAAATAAAAAAACAGCTTAGCCATCGGATCTTCTTCTGGCTCCAAAAGAAAGAGATTTTCCCTGAGACAAAAAGCATTATTAAACACTGCAATAATGCCCTTACATATTTTTGCTATAGGTGCATCCTTCATAAGCAGCTTTACAGGATCATCGCTTGGTTTGCCCCTGTACTTGCTATTCTCCTTCTCAACTTGTTTACATTCATCACCGTTCTGTACCATCTTAAAAAGACAGTGGTTACCGTGGATGTCAAAAACAACCACAAAACTCACTGCTTGACAGCGTTGGCCATCATGGTCCTTCTGGGTCTCACATGGCTGTTTGGTGCTCTAGCCATTGCTGATGCAAGAATCGTCTTCGAGTATTTGTTTTGTATTTTCAACTCATTACAAGGACTATTTATCTTTATCTTTCACTGCGTCAGGATCAAAGAAGTCAGAAAACAGTGGAGCTCCTTCGTTAGTGGACTGGGCTTTAGTCATAGAGAGAGCACAACGACTTCAAACAAGTCGAGAGGGACTGGAAACAGTCAACATGTTGAAAACCCGCTATATGTTCAAGTGAAAGATTTGATTTTGAGACGACACAGCGATCCCACAAAAGCAAAGGAAGTAAAGGGTCTTGACAACTTGGTATACAGCATAACTCAAGAGGAAAGCAATGGCGAGGTCAATCCAGGTCTTGGCATTACAGAAGAAAAGAAGATTACATCAGTTTGTTGACTGTATATACATCCCGTGCGAAGTTTAAAGACATGAGCATGCGCAGTTAAAATCAGTCATTTTCAAAATTTGTCTCAAGTCACCTTATATTACACAACGTCAAGTAGGCATGCTTGGATATTTTCTTAATAATATCGTTTATCATAAATTCCTGCACGGTTGGCTCACGTGAATCCCAAGACTTTATCAAGCATATTTTATATTTGCCTACTCGAACTGATGTAACTGTTGGAACTTTAGAATCACTCTACATCCTTGCTGTCAAGTAACCCAAACTGCTACAACAAAATTACAGCAATAAAGATCAAGGAACTAATATTTAGCATTGTTTGTTCCTTCAGCACGAAGCTGATCTCACTAGAAACCAATGGTGCGCTATTTACTCCCCTCCGACCATCAGTACTAGTTCTCCGTTCTAAGGGTATTTAAGCTTATTTAAGTTACATAGAATGCAAAGAAGTCAAGGCAAGTGTGAGGTGAATGAGAGTTGCACTGAATTGGAACTGCGCTGTCGTTCAAAAGGCCGTCCACTAACAAACACAGCTACACTTGCTCTTTACAACAGTATGTTTTGCACATTGACAAAAGACTTTCTCCTCATCATCGCGATTTGCAAACATCAATTAGTATCCCACATATATGTAATGTATTTTCACCAGGGACTCTCACAAACAAAACCTCAAGTTTAAATAAGATATGGAAGGATCAGCCTGATGCGGAGGTAGCTTCCAAAAAAGGAGTGCGGTAATCGGTGCGGGGAAGTGGGTGGGGCTTGAAGCTTATCACAGAGATCAACAGTTGTCTACATTCATCAATGATTAGTTAACGTGCAATGAATCATGGGTGGTTAGAGCGTTGTCACGTGACGATATAAACTACTTACATCGCTATCACTTGACCTTACTATCTGTTGCAAACATTCCGCACGGGATCTAGACTTTTGGGAATAAAGACAGTAGTTCTCAGACTACCCAGACTACCCAGACTACCCAGACTACCCAGACTACCCAGACTACCCAGACTACCCAGACTACCCAGACTACCCAGACTACCCAGACTACCCAGACTACCCAGACTACCCAGACTACCCAGACTACCCAGACTACCCAGACTACCCAGACTACCCAGACTACCCAGACTACCCAGACTACCCAGACTACCCAGACTACCCAGACTACCCAGACTACCCAGACTACCCAGACTACCCAGACTACCCAGACTACCCAGACTAACCAGACTACCCAGACTACCCAGACTACCCAGACTACCCAGACTACCCAGACTACCCAGACTACCCAGACTACCCAGACTACCCAGACTACCCAGACTACCCAGACTACCCAGACTACCCAGACTACCCAGACTACCCAGACTACCCAGACTACCCAGACTACCCAGACTACCCAGACTACCCAGACTACCCAGACTACCCAGACTACCCAGACTACCCAGACTACCCAGACTACCCAGACCAGACTACCCAGACTACCCAGACTACCCAGACTACCCAGACTACCCAGACTACCCAGACTACCCAGACTACCCAGACTACCCAGACTACCCAGACTACCCAGACTACCCAGACTACCCAGACTACCCAGACTACCCAGACTACCCAGACTACCCAGACTACCCAGACTACCCAGACTACCCAGACTACCCAGACTACCCAGACTACCCAGACTACCCAGACTACCCAGACTACCCAGACTACCCAGACTACCCAGACTACCCAGACTACCCAGACTACCCAGACTACCCAGACTACCCAGACTACCCAGACTACCCAGACTACCCAGACTACCCAGACTACCCAGACTACCCAGACTACCCAGACTACCCAGACTACCCAGACTACCCAGACTACCCAGACTACCCAGACTACCCAGACTACCCGGACTACCCAGACTACCGGGACTACCGGGACTACCCAGACTACCCGGACTACCCAGACTACCCGGACTACCCGGACTACCGGGACTACCGGGACTACCCAGACTACCCAGACTACCCAGACTACCCAGACTACCCAGACTACCCAGACTACCCAGACTACCGGGACTACCGGGACTACCCAGACTACCCAGACTACCGGGACTACCGGGACTACCCAGACCACCCAGACTACCGGGACTTCCCAGACTACCCAGACTACCCAGACTACCCAGACTACCCGGACTACCCAGACTACCGGGACTACCGGGACTACCCAGACTACCCAGACTACCCAGACTACCCAGACTACCCGGACTACCGGGACTACCGGGACTACCCAGACTACCCAGACTACCCAGACTACCCAGACTACCCAGACTATCCAGACTACCCAGACTACCCAGACTACCCAGACTACCCAGACTACCCAGACTACCCAGACTACCCAGACTACCCAGACTACCCAGACTACCAAGACTACCCAGACTACCCAGACTACCCAGACTACCGGGACTATCCAGACTACCCAGACTACCCGGACTACCCGGACTACCCGGACTACCCGGACTACCCGGACTACCGGGACTACCCAGACTACCCAGACTACCCAGACTACCCAGACTACCCAGACTACCCAGACTACCCAGACTACCCAGACTACCGGGACTACCGGGACTACCCAGACCACCCAGACTACCGGGACTTCCCAGACTACCCAGACTACCCAGACTACCCAGACTACCCGGACTACCCAGACTACCGGGACTACCGGGACTACCCAGACTACCCAGACTACCCAGACTACCCAGACTACCCGGACTACCGGGACTACCGGGACTACCCAGACTACCCAGACTACCCAGACTACCCAGACTACCCAGACTATCCAGACTACCCAGACTACCCAGACTACCCAGACTACCCAGACTACCCAGACTACCCAGACTACCCAGACTACCCAGACTACCCAGACTACCCAGACTACCCAGACTACCCAGACTATCCAGACTACCCAGACTACCCGGACTACCCGGACTACCCGGACTACCCGGACTACCCGGACTACCGGGACTACCGGGACTACCCGGACTACCCGGACTCCCGGTACTCCCGGTACTCCCGGTACTCCCGATAGTCTGGGTAGTCCCGGTAGTCTGGGTAGTCCCGGTAGTCTGGGTAGTCTGGGTAGTCTGGGTGGTCTGGGTGGTCTGGGTGGTCCGGGTGGTCTGGGTAGTAGAACTGACCCAACACCAGATGATCAATTTACTCAACACCAGATGAAGAACTGACTGAACACCAGATGAAGAACTGTGACTCAACACTAGATGAAAAACTTCTCGTTTAACAAAATAGTTTTCTTTTAGTTTAGGTCCGTGGGTGCAGCTCCTATAGTTTTGAACAAATGACAACACGGCTCACAACATCCGAGTATTCAGTTTCAAAACTACTAGGTGATTCGATGTAAATAATTACGCCTTTTTCGTCGCTTTGAGTGATCGAATCCAAGTACAAACCTTTAATTGTAAAACTATTACCACGAGGTTTAAGTGAATTTTTTGGTATATTTTAGAGTTGAAACTCGCTAGTGAAAGAACTAAAGGCAGTTGTTGTCGCGTTTGATTTCACGCATGTGCTTTAGAGGAATGTTGATTTGTGATTGAAGGAAAACAACGAAGCCGAAATGCCAACCTTACTTACATCGGTATTTTTAAGCGCTTCTGTCTATACTACTACTAGTACTAGTTTATACTAGTAGACCCACTGAACGTTAATAATTAGTGTAACACTACCTTAACTTCTACCTACTACCTATATTATATTTTCATTTTATATGCATATATATATTTATTATATTCACAACCAATGGATATGAGCAAACGCGCGCGCTGATTGGCTACTCCACTACTAGGCTATCAGCTCATATCCCGTGAGTAGAGAAAAACAAAATGGCAACGAGATTTTTGACAATTTAAAATAGCTTTAAAATAGCTCGAAAATGGCTTGAAAATAAAAATAAAATCCTTATTGCTCAAAATCAATTGGTTGTGAATATAATAAAACAGTTATTCTCGTCGTCCATGGCTAATAGCCGACTCGGCGTAAGCCTCGACGGATATCAGCTCATGCACGACTCGATTTCGTGGAATAATTGTTAAATATTTCGCTTCCAACACGTAATTCAGTTGTAAGACTGCAAAGTGTTTTAAATAAACGATTTATCTATCTATCTATCTTCGCAATTCAACTGGAGAGTTGACCTGTTTTTTTTCGGTTAGATCGGGAATTATGTAGCTTTGATATAAAAATGTAAAACAAATCAATTGGTATAATTGTTCGTATACTGAAATGTACCGGAATAACTGTAAACTGGGGCAACACCGAGCAAAGTATTCTGACCTTTTAGCCGATCAGTGATGATCACGGTCATCGTACCCTGGAAACCAGAAGTTTATTTCTATTTTGCTGTTGACGCTAGTAATATTTGACGGTTGGATCACCACATAATTGGCGGGATCGGTAGAGTCTCCACCCTTGTCAATAGGGGCTACTTTAGATACTTTTAAAATAACAGGGACAACACCCTGGAGCAAAGACTGGTTAAAAATTTGGGAAAGGGGCTGACTTATATAGTCACATGCAAGAGATGCATAATTGCGGAACTCCTATTGTTGCTTTATTTAATTTTACTCCCTCCCCCAGCAAAAATCAACAAGTGAGTTGAGCAATGTATGTAAAATATGTAATGTATAGAGGTAATGAGTGTGAGTGCCAGCAGAAGAATAGCCACTATATAGTATGGATCTGATGTAGAAGATTATTTATTTTATTTTTATTGTTTATTTATGTGATCTATTGTATTCGATCTACCGACATGGTAAAATCATTTGTTGTTTTTTTATCTTTCTACGTGGTTTAGCGTTTTGCACCATTAGTTTTACATCAGCAAGTACAGTGTAGGTGATTTCATCCAGTGTCCTGACTGACTTACTTCTAATAAACTATCTCACGAATGTTGCTGTGTAATATATACAATCAAAATGTCGAAATATCTCGTCCGTAGGAAGTGAAGACGTTGTCTGATCAAAGCTTTTCTTTAGCAAAAGATTCTACAGTACAATCACCGACCATTGTCACTACAGTTATTTTACGTTTCGGCTGCACATGCTCAGAAGCGTTTCCTTGGCAATCATTGTCAACTTTTTGCATGTTAATTGAGCCATTGTTGTCCATACCACGTGACTTTTGATTGGAATTTTCGTTCTCCCCGTGACTGAAGCCCAGTCCACTCACGAAGAAGTTCCACTGATTCCTGACTTCTTTGATCCTGACGCAGTGAAAGAAAAAGATGAAGAATCCTTGTAATGAGTTGAAAATACAAAACAAATATTCGAAGACGATTCTTGCATCAGCGATGGCTAGGGCGCCAAACAGCCATGTGACCCCCAGTAGCACCATGATGGCGAATGATGTCCAACAATTCTTGATATGCTTTGATTTAGGCTCAACAGGCAAGGTACTATGTCGGCTATTAAGTTTGTAGATAATACAGAAAAAAGCCACGAGATTCAGAAACAAGATCACAAGGGCGGGAGCAAACCATGATATGATCCAATAGAGATAATTATGGAGGATACACCTAAGAACAAAACGAAACAATCATTTCAAGCTAAAGCATCTAGAAAAGTCGTAAAGCTATAAAGATCGATATTCACGACTTCAGAGCTCTTAGAGCAATTTGAAATACCCTCAGGATTCTGATAGCCTCTCCTCTCGTACCCTCTCCATGGGCGGAAATCAAGAACACAATCATTGCTGGAATTGTTGGCACGATTTCAGTTTTGTCACGCAGTGGATGGACCTTACTGAGAACGGGTCCCTCCCTCCCTCCCTTTGTTGGTTTCAAACCTCTGTCATAACTTACTATCATGAAATCACTCGGATAGACTCTACTTCTACCGTTAGAAACCGCACGGAAACATTGAATGCTGTTCCTAAAGGTGATCTAATAGCTAAAGCACTGATAGAGAAGATACAAAAGCACCCTGTCGTGCAAACAAATATTAATTAGGGAACTTAAACAAGAGACGTTTTTATCAACACGGACGTCACGCGTACGTTTTTGATCGTGCGCGCGCCGTCATAGATGAGGTTCCCGTTGTCGCTAGAATGTCGATTGGGGCTTTCTCACGTTCTATATTTCATCTATGACAACGCGCGCACGAAAAAAAAACGTACACGCCACGTCCGTGTTAACATGACATCTCGTGCTTAAGCTCCCTAATTGTAAGGATTGTAAGACCACATGGTAGAGGGACGTTCTCGCCTGAACGTCGATTGAGGCTTTCTGACGTTCTATATTTCATCTATGACGCAACGCGCACGAACAAAAACGTACGCGTGACGTCCGTGTTGACAGAACATCTCGTGCTTAAGCTCCCTAATTGTAAGGATTGTAAGGCCACATGGTAGAGGGACGTCGAGCCAAGGGTGTGTGACCGCGCGCACCCCGTTTTCTTATCAGTACTTTCCCAGTGGAATTTGAAGCTTTGGAATGAGGCAATATCATTTCTATAAGAGGCAGCTCGGTGATTTCAAACCGACGTTTCCTTAGTCAGGATTTTTGCAGTGCCTGTTACAAGCATTGAATTTAGTTTTACTGCCGAGGGCATCATAACCAGCAGACTGATCGACATTCAGCGCGCAACCTTACAAAAACCGTTGCGGATCAACTTACACTTGTTTGTTGCCATAGTAAAATGGTATGATTCCATCATTTTGTTTGTATTGGACAATAGCCGCTGCAAGGGTTGCCATGACAATAAGTAAGGGGACACCCCAACCAACCAAAGCTGCCTTCAACATGAATTTACGTTGGTATATAGCCATGACTTTGACAATTTGTAGATAAAGATTATATGCCTCAATTCCCATCCAAAGTACGGTGACAAGAGTCAAGTAATGCAGAAGAACAGCAACGATTTGACAGCCCAGGGGATTGTTGGTGCTGTTGATGCCCGCTACGAACACAGTGAGAAGTAGTGCTATGGCAACACACAGGTTCATCAAGATGGGTTGCTGGTTGGTCTTACGCAAATGCCTTTGGAAAGAAACAACTTCAAGTCAATATGCAGAATTATACTCTTATGGTAGTTTTAAATAATGTTGTCTGGCCGGTCACCAACAAATAATCATGGAGTGAAATGCGACCGCAATGGCATTTGGGAGAACATTTACAGCAAATTGAATGATAGAGATGAAGGTTGACTTCAATAAAACTATTACACACTTATAATTTATCAGTGTTTAGCTGCCAAAGACAATAGCTCAAGTTCAAACATTTTATTGAATTGAACCCAGTTTTTGTATATATGACTGTGAAAACGGCGGCGTCAAGGATCATTATGGCGCAGTCTGTTTCCCAATCATACGAAAACAGCTCTATACTTGGTGCTTTCAAAGTTAAAACTATTGAAAGAAGTTGTTAGATTTAAATGGAACTGCTTGAGTCAAAGATTATTGATTAAGATTAAGGTTAAGATTCACGTACACGGGAAATGGCAAACGGCGGAGAGGATCACGTGACCTACTTTTATTCGTGCCTGGCGTTGTTGGCTGGCGCTCAAATGAGAAATTGACTTTTCAGCTTTACGCCAAATGCAATACGATTCGTCGTCGCGTTAAAAACGGCAACACCAGACGCGAAAAAGCAAGTCACGTGATTCTCTCTGCCGTTTGCTGCTTTCCGTTTGTGTGAATCTTAACATCTTTATTTAGTCAATGCATAATACTCGAAACTGAGCACAGTACCTGAACATCGAGTAAGTTAGGAAGGTCAAAATTACACCAACGATTGAAATAATACAACCAAGGTAGCTGATGATGCTTAAAGCCTTGGCATGGGCGTCACTGTTTAGAGAAGAGTTTCCTTTCTCGGGTGAAAAGAGGACAGCAAAGCTGGTTAAATGATTACAACAACATTCTATGCTGTCGTTGCTGTTTTGTTTAGCGCACACAGAACATCCAACGTTGGACCACTGGCGTACTGAGGAGAACCAAAGAAAACAGTAAGACTTCATATATGTATGCCTGTAATTACATGCCCAATTTATACACGTACGATCAACTTTTCATGCAACCTCGGAGACCCAGGGCCGTCAGGGAGGGGGAAGCGGAGTGGAGGAGAAAGGAAAGAGGGGAAAATGACGTCCTTTTCCCCTCAAATCTCAAATTAGCAAAAACAGTATATATTCACCATTTTCCATACATCGGTTCAGTGGTCCCACACAAAGCATTGAAGCGAGGTACATTGAAGCAAGTACACCAACTAATGAAGAAGTTGCCAAAATATCATACACAAATTTCCATACATTGGTTCAGTGGTCACGCACAAAGCATCCAAGTGAGGCTTCAGGGTACAAATTGGAATAATCCTTTGTGTGTACATACCCTAGAGCCTCGCTTCCATGCTTTGGGTGTGACCAATGAACTGAGGTATGGAAAATGGGAATACTGTTTTTTGCTAATTTCTGCGGATTTCTGGCATCTTACCTGACTGTACCCAGAACACACACTCTGATGTTCCCTTTCTATCATCCTCGCTTCGTCCAGAAGGAAGTGGAAACTTTATCCTTACTGGATCTGTGAGATTTGATATACTTCCACTATAAACACTGCTTGCTAAAACGGTTTGGCTGGGTTCAGCTTCTACTGACTTTGCATCACTGACATTTGCTTGAAACAGTTTGTTATTGGCATAATAGATAAAGCCTATTCTAACAGAAGACACATTGGTGTTTTTTAGGACTTCTCGTGGAAGTATGATTGAACTGCTTGCATCTTCTTCTTCTGTTACACTGTTATCTTCAGCAAATCTTCTGCTGCGTTTTTTCGTCTTGATACCAAAGCTTATGCCTTGAAAGACTTTAGGCTTGACTCGGTTTGCCTGTATTATTACATTTGTCTTGTTGATCTGCTTTGAGCTGGTGATATCATCGAGAGGGATATTTTCCACAAGCACATCCAATGCTCTTATGATCCTAGAACAAAGGATGTATTGAGTTATCATTAGATTATTATTTTTTCATTAACTTTTTAACCTGTTGCGCATGCTCTTTGGCTATGTTTACAAAAAGCAAAAACAAAAACAAAACAAAACAATGTGACGTCTTCTGTGCATCTATTAGAAAACAGACCAACGGAAAAATGTAGTCCATTTGTTTTATATAATATTCAACAAAACACTTCAACCAATCAGAGCACATGTAAGATTTAATGACGTCATCTGTGCGTGTGCAGCTGTAATCACACACGGTTCTCACGCAATCAAAGCGCGTAATAAACCAATAATTTTATAATAAATTTAAATCAATTATCTTACTTTGTTGAAGCTGTTCTGCTTTCCCAAAGACTTGTTTTATTCATCTCTAACAAGGTATCGATGAGGCTGACCACTTCATCGGCAGTCTGTGTACAATATGTTCATTGTCAAATAGATATGTATAGAGTAGATTTCGTATGAGTGTGAAACGTTTTACGTCGTGCCGTAACCGTGTCAGTGCCGTGTTGTTTATAAAAACATTCGAAATTGGTGGTGCTGTTTTCACAGTCATACCAAATCTACTCTATTACTGTCATGCAATTTCAATTTTGCTAAAGGTAACGACGTTTCCAGGAATATAAGAAAAGAAATACCTTTCAAACGCATAGACTAAGGTCGTTGAAAATGCGCAACCTACATAGAACTCACTCCCCAAAAATTATATCAATTTTTCTCCGGATATCAATTTTTCATCAGAAATTAAACAGAAGGATTTTGCTTGATATGTCATAATGATAATTGTTGATCTATAGTGTGCAATGAGTTTATTTATCATTTCTTACCTCACTTAACCTTTCCTTTATCGATACGATATTTTCCATGATATCTGCTGCAGCACCAGCATCGTCTTTAGAAAAATCCTTGGGTCGTGATTGTTTAAATACTTTAGTGAGATTTCTAGCTACATCTTTGGCGTTGTTTTTATTCACTTTTCTCTGTAACCAAGAAAAGGCAGTAGTTGTTTATTGCAAAGTCGCCTTGTTACTCACACTATCTACAATATTGCAATTAGCCTGCATTGCTGGCGATCAGTTGTTTGGGGGCAGACAACCAGCAACGCAGACTATATTGCAATATATATTGTAATTTATCCATTGCGCGCAACATAAGAGCAAGTGTAACGCAGTTGGTTAGTGCGCGACTTTCTGAGTCCAGTCACCTCACACTTGTTTCGAATTCTTTCCATTCTGTGTAGCTTTAAGTAGCTTTAAATACGGAGCATTGATGGAATGAGGGGGTCGGCTTCCTGGGAGACCAGTGTTCATCTGAAGGAACTGCCGATGCTAAATAAAGTGCTTTATCTATACCTTTAAAACGAATCTGCAAATGAATAAACGCATATATATAACTTCCAACTTGTCTCACCTTGGACAAGTTCTTCAACTTTTTATGGACTTCTCTTGGTGTAAGCTTCTTGTCGTTGTTGTTCTTGTTTTTTCGAGTTGGTGCACTCTTGCCCCTCGGCGTGGGGCTTGGTCTGATGCGAACTCCAGGACTGGTTCTGTGCCCTCTCCCGCTACCGCTACCGCTCCCACTACTGTGACCTCCTGCCGTGCTGTAAGTGCTCCTCATGGTAGGCCGGGTATACGCACCCGGCTTGTTGCTACCATGGTTACCAGTACCACCGTATATTGATGGCCTTTTAGGTTTTCCTCCGTTCTTGTCCTCTCCTCCGTTGCGAGCGCCCTTTCCAGGCTGGGTTTTCCCTCTGTTGCTGCTTCCTCGTCCGCCGTTTTTACCACTACTTTTTGATGACGGCTTTTGGCTTTTCATCTTGGTAGGCAGGGGACTATTGCGGATAACCTTTTTTGTTCTGCTTCTAGCGGTAGTGGGGAAAGTCACCCTGTGGCCGTTACTTTCTCCACCATTGCTTTTTGATGTCGGTGTTAGGTGTTTTGAAGTGGTAGGCCGGAAACTGCTCTCGTTACCAGTACTACTTCTTCCACTTTTCGTTCTGCACCTCGTAGCAGTGGTTGGGATGATCTTTTTGCGGCCATTACCTCCTCCAACCTTGCTTTTTGAGGTTGGTGTGACTAAGGGAGTGGGAGTGGGGGGTTTTCCATGGTCTCCTCTTTTTCTACTTATTTTATTTTCACTGGTTGGGACGATCGTTGGACATAAGAATCGATAGCGATTACTTTTTTCGTCCTTTATACTTTCTGCAGGTAGCCATGAATCATCACAGTGGAGCCATAGCCAATTCTTAAAATCTAAAATGACAACACTTCTTTTAATAAATAAGCGAAATAAATAAACCTTGGGCGAGCTATGATCATGTTAAAGCCTAGCCTCTGAGATGAGAGTTACAATGGATCTAGTTAACAAATTGAAGATGGTTTTGAGTTGTCTGTCCTCTTATTGACACACTCTTGACGTCATAAAATGTTCAAAATTCAAGTGGAATCACGAGCACAGCGAGTAATCTTACCTTTGGGGATTTTTTTGCAATTCTTTCCTTTGCATTTTTCTTTTTTATTTGGTTTTTGATGTAGTCTTTTTGTTGATGAAGACGTGGGTAGTGAAAGGATCAAGATCAACAAGTACAGCGACATAAGAACTGAACGGAACGCCATCTTGTGATGTCACTCCTTTTAATGATTCCGTTAGTCCTCGAATCTTGATCAAGTATTCTAAAATAAATAATTTACACACGTGATTAAGTGTTCTATTAACATAGATAAGATCATTATTTACACTCACATTTTAACAACGTATTAACCATTGATGACAACTATATATATATTAACACTGATTATTGATCAGCTTTTGAATCAGTACAAATCAATAATAGATCATATAGACAACCAAGAGACCATAATACTAAGAGAGCGAAGCTCAGTATTGATGTCTGTGCCATGTTCGTGGCGGCTAAGGCTATTTTTAGTAACTTCGCCATCGCGCGCGCAAGGCTCTTAAACAATAGAATTCAAACGGTCCCGTCCGCGCGCACGTCAAAAATCAATTCTATTGGTTGAGGGACTTGCGCGCGCGATGGCGAAGTTACTAAAAATAGCCTTAGCCGCCACGAACATGGCACAGACATCAATACTGAGCTTCGCTCTCTTAGTATTATGGTCTCTTGAGACAACTTAATTAAATATTTCACTTTCGAATCTTGCATTTCATCTGATCATCATGACTCAGCTGATATTCCTAATATGATGATAGTCGAGGTACATGATGAGTTGACTTTCTGAAGTTGCCGGCTACCAATTCCACTTTATGTTGAAGGCCATAAAATCAATAACTGAAGTGTTCATCAATTGAACAGGCGTTGCCTTGTGGTCGTGCGACACTAAGAACTGACAGAAAATAGCTATAGATCACGCGGCAAACCAAATCAGTTTTTCGGCTTAAAATGAGTTTCGATATAACAAGTCGACCTGACAGACCTAAACAAAAACTTCTGAAAGCTTTTCATCTCTTTTCTGGTTTCGGTGCGTTGCGGTGTATTCATCGGAATTTTAATTTGAACTCCTTTACTTGAGGTCGCAAAGTGAAAGCAGACAAACTGACACCCTGCTAGTTTTAATTTAAGACTGTAATTATGATAGAATTTGTTTAACGCGTATCAAAACCTTGCAAAAACTGACTAATATAGACTTCCGCGTTTATGTATATATATTTTTGGGGGTCTACACGATGTATGATTTTACTTAACCCGTGAAACAGGAACTCATAGAGCGAAATATAAATCAATATATAGTTAAAGCGAACGTAAAAGTCAAATTGAAACAAAGGCGGGAAACAATGAGCTGAATATCGCTTTATTCGAGTGGTTTCACTTAACCCGTTCAATTGATTTTAGTAGTCCAATACACATTACTCATGAAGAGGGCTGTAGCAATTATGTGCCCCACTCTTAGCTACAAAGAGTCGCTTACTCACACAAATTTAATCTTGCTAAACGAACATCACAGAAACTTGTGTCATGCCCTTTTTAATGACATTCTGAATGATAAGAGTCATAGACTGCGTCATGCTCATTTACTTCCGCCATTACATAAACCAACCAGATATACTCTTAGACATTCAATAACTTTTGATGTGCCTAATGTAAAGACAAATAGAGCTAAGCCGAACACTTTTATTCTATCTTCAAGCCTTAGCATGAATACATTTTAGTCAATTCCATATTTCTATATTGTAAATAACTCCAGATTTTAGATTGTATCAATTAACATTTCTATTTAAACTTGTATACATTTTTATATTTATGTTTTGATATTATTATTCATAATTTATTTTGTATTTAATACGCAATTCAGCCTTCTGGCTGTATTTTACATTAAGCATCATCAAAGCATCATATTTAGTACATTGTAATTCTATGGTGTTAGTTTCTGTATTGGTCATGTTTCACGGTTAAGTAAAATCACTCTAATGGTTTTCATAAACCCACAAAATACACTTCAGCTTATTTAACTCTACTTCACTTAACTGAACTATTTTGTTTCCGATCGTATTTATCTGACTATTTCAATCTAACTAGTGCTTTGTTTCACGGGTTAATGAAAACCACTCTATATAATCGAGGTACCAGATTTACAACACCTAATATAAACTAGTTTAACGTAGCCAGGATCGATTTAATTTTCCCAATTTTTCGACGAAGCTTCTTAGTCGTCTTTGGTCGACTAAATTTTAAACTTTGCTAAGATGATTTTTGACAATACCTTGTGGGGGACTTCGTGTCCTTTTGTATTTCACACCCACCTCCACAAGCTAACCTCAGGGTCAATCTCAAAATAAATTAAAAGGTTTTTACCTTGTTGTTTAGTTGTTGGGTGCTCACGCTATGAACAAGTTATTCTTAACCTTGTTTAGTTAAACCACTTTTAAACATATTTACTGATGTTAAATGGTGTGAACGGGACATTTAAGAAAGTTAGCCCATAATAATTTCTGTTTCACGGGTTAAATAAAATCGCTCAAGTCTAATATCTACAGTGACTCTAATATGATTTACTATACACGGGTTCAAGTAAAACGTCTATTGCTCGCCGTCTTTTAGCCGAAAATGTTTCACGGTTGGTTGAGTAAAAATTAATCTCGTTCTTTGCTGTAAAATAGGTTTTTTTTCAAGTTCCATATGATACTAGGAAATGCCTTCGAAACAACAGATTCCTAATTTTACTGTTAAAATCGCCTTCGTTGGGGACTGGTTTGACGATTAATTTTTGCGTGTCGGTCATGCTCTTGCTCATCATTGTTTATAGCTGTGTTTAACTTCAACTACACTTGCACGGTTTTCTGCTGGTTGGTTTATTGAACACATGGTTTTTAAAATTATTCAACCCGCGAAAAAATTGCCAAACAAATAGTTACTAGTAGACTCTTAACTCATCTTCTTTTGTTTTAACTAATGACTACTGGAAAACCACCGTATGCTCTAGTTGAACACTGCTGAACAGCAATACTGGTGATTCAACAAGCAATGTTCGCATTGTAGCAGGTATAAATAAGATGTGCTCAAATTTGTAACTCGAAGCACGGCTAACTCAAAATTGCTTAATTTAAACTAAATTAAGTACTGCTTCAATATCTCGTACTTACGTATCTTACCTTGCTAGTACAGTACTCAAAGCAGAAAACACTTGCTTTATATCGGCCTTCAAATGAGTCATTCAGAGCGATCAAAACACGATGATTAAATGATTGTAGTCAAACTTTTCCTTTCGTCTGATTGGCAGGAGTGGTTTTAGTACCAGCTATGACGTCACGATGACACATGGCATTTTTAGGAATGAACGCTTCTCTTTCTTACCCAGAATTTATGATCGTACAGAGCTTCTAGTAAACATTTCTGGAGTCGTGTGTGTTCAGTGTGAGCTGGAAAGTGATCTTTTTACCGCTTCAGCAAATTTCATTTTACTAATGAGATGGCAAGATGGCGCTCAGGACCACAGGAAACCAGTGAAAACACGAGACCCAATAATTTTCATGTGAGTACAGAAAGCTCTGGACTATAAGACTCTCAGTGCTCGACGCTTAGTTCTGTACACATACTGAGATTCTTCTGGAAGTGGACCAGGTCCAGTCGCTTAAAGGAGGGAATCGAGTTTTAATTGGTGATATCGAATTAGAATTTGTAAATTATGAAGATAATTAGTGGGTCACAAAAAACGTTGCATGTAAAAAGTCGTTTCAGTTCCATAGTTTTTGTGACGTTCTTCCTTGTTGCTGAAGGCATTACTTAAGATGTTAATTCTCAGGTTTCGAACCGAACGGGTATAAAATATAGAATATGGCATTTTAAAATACTTATACATGAAATAAAGTGTTATCTATTTATTGTATTAAAACATAGAAAAGCCCGTTTACATGAAGCTATAGGATCACTCTAGCACTAGGGCAATTACACAAACAACACTAGCTTATTTATACAGGACCAAGGGTTGGGCTTTTTGACCGCAAATCACTGTATTTCAACGGATGGCTCTGCTTAGACAGTTCAGACAGTCATGCGGCAAATCGTGCCACAGTACACGACTTTACGCCAATCAAATTTACAATTGAAAAAAATCTTTTTATCACACCCGGCCATTTATGGTTTTCTTACAGTAGACAAAGAAAATCGGACGTTTTATTGTAGATGGAAGGCCAAAACGGATTGGAAAGTCAGTACGTTTACCCAATGCATGAACAGTACGCCTATGAATTACTATACGAGGAGAGTCCGCCTGAAATGGGTATCTTTTTCACGCTGGAGGTATATGAAAGAGGTTCCTTTTTTTGAATTTGAAGTATAACAAAGGCGTACCTATTTACACTGACAGCATGGATTGAGATTTGTCACGACATTTAGTGAAGACTTCGGCTACAGATATATATCACGTCAGTGTTAAGATCAGCTAGACAGCTGTTTTGAAACTAGGATAACATTTTCCTTAAAAGGTATATGAAAGGGGGTACATGACCATATATAGAAGGGGTGCCTTTTCTCTCAACACTGGTATATAAAGGGTTGGTTTTAGAACTTGAAGAGGGTGGTTAACGTTAAGTTAGGGTTGAAACCAAAGGTTTTCTTTAGACTTAGGCCTGGGCTAGAAGACTGCTTAACGCATGATTATAAATTCATCTAAAAGAATTTATAACTGTTTATTAATAGACGGAGCCAATTTAGCTTTCAGTTAATTCACTAATCTTCCACTGGGCCGCCTTCGATCTCACACTTACTGCTTCTACAGAAACAGCAGTCACGCCACGAGGCGAAGTCGAATGGCGTACTTTTTTGTTCTCACCACATATTAACGTCATCTGTGCATCTATTAGAGTACAGACGCACGGAAATCTATGGAATCTATTTGTTTTACATAATATTCATCGAAACACTTCAACCTATAAATATAAATAGGCATTCCTTTATGGACTCAAACATTGTATTCCATTCTCATTTATTTCAAAATTCACAAAAATTACCCTAATTCTCCTCCCCACCCCCGTCAAGCTTAACATTTTCATACATACTGAATTTTTCTTCACAAACTCCTTCGAAATAACTTACAAATTACGTGTTGATCAACAGGTAAATACTATTTTATCGTATTTAATGAACAATAAACAAGGAAGGTCAAATGAGAATTTTTTATAAAAGAGCGATATCCATTTACAGTCTTCAGTTTTGCCGTGGCTTGGAGCCAGAAATCGGAGAATCTCCAAGAGGTTTATTATTTGCCCTATACGTTTGTCAACTCTTACAGTTCGCTTATATTACGCAAAATCTACGATCCATGTCGCCGTGAGAGACCGTTTTCGGGGTATCAAGAGGAATCGTAGTAGAAATGGTCTCTCATGAGAATGTCTCATTATACAAAGCCATCAAAAACGTGATTAAATTTAAACAGTGTTTCGTGGGTAGTTTGAAAGTGAAAGCAGTGAATAGAGCCTAAGTAGACAAAACAGATCGCCTATCGTCCAAGATCGCTCAATATCGCCCAAGAGCGCCTAAGAGCGCCAACTCGAAATGGCTAAAATTTCCCAAGATCGCCCAATATCGCCTAAGATCGCCTAATATCGCCCAAGATAACGGCGATTTTAGGGCCCGGGGTAGGCCTCAAAACGACAGACCCTTGCAGAATAATATCAATAGTACTTCACTTTTATATATGAATTGTGAAAACGGTGTGTAAAGGTGGTATACAGACAGTATAAGAGACGAGACATTAAGCTGAATTGTGAAGACGATGCACACTGGCAAAGCCTCAGTATACGACTGGCACAGATGCCACAGAGCCTGGCTTTTGAGGGAAGGGGAGAAGGGAGGGGGAGGGGGAGGGGAAGGGAGGGGACTGAGGGGAAAAGAGCCTCGAGAGCCAGGCTACAGACAGACGAAATGAAACAGTGTTTGTTGACTAGTTGATAAGTGAAAGCGGTGGGCAAAGTTTCAGTAGACAAAACGATCGACCACAGAGTTAACCACAGATTGAATACGAAATAGTGAATAGTGAAAGCGCATACAGAAGATCACAAGATCTTCGGGTAATTGCTATAAAAACGTGAATGCGTAGTGCTTTTTTTCCTTCTGTCTGACAAGCTATCTAATTCCTAGTATTAGAAAACATCCAACTTTTCGCGTGGAAAAGCAAGGCACAAATGGAGGAATTCAACTGACGTCTCGCTTCCACAAGCTATGCTTGTTTCATCACATAAATCACTTTGGATGATAAATTGTCTCGTCGTGAGCATGCCCAAAATGTATAACCTAGATATCTTGGTCTCTTGACACCACCCCTCCCCAGCCGATTTCCCGAAAAACGGCCTGACAGGGGAGGAGTAGGGAAGAAAGAAATTTGATCTCAGGTTATAAAATATACATCTGAATTACTTTGAAAAATTCCTATACAACTTATATAATGATAATAAAAATAAACATCATAGTAATTATAAAGGTCATCTCATGATTTCTCTGTGAAATAAAGCATCTTCTCCATCCCCTTCGTTTTCTAGTAAAACCGCTTCCTCATCTGATTGGCTAGGAGACTTTGGATTTTCTCTTCGTTGGTATTTGACTCGAACATGGTCCTCTGTTTCTAAGGATTTTCGTCGTTTTCTCATCAAAAATCCATCAACAACCCAGAACATTAATGCCTGTACAAGAAGGAGAGATTACATCATTCAATAATTCTTTTTTCAAAATCAAAACTTTGCAAATTTAAAATCGATTCAATGGTTAGATAGTTGATTGGGATTCCTGTGATCGAAATTCCACAGGAAGCCCACAAGTCACTGTACTTACATTGAAAACAAAAGGTACAATAAGCATCACAATCGCAACTTCCATCTTTGGATTTCCATTGACTGGTTTAAGAATAAATTCTCTGACATTCTCCCAGAAATGTAGTTGTACTAGTAATGCTACAGTAGTTTTCTCAAACACTACAACAAGTATGTATAATATACACTGCCCAACCCATGCGCTGCACTGGGGTGGAGTTCCTAGAAAACAAAATATATTAAAATTTGTTGGGTAATATTGGGAACTAAAAGGAAAGTATACCCAGCAGACTGACACTCCATACGTGCCCTTATAAAAACCCTCAGCAGTTGAATTTGATGTTTTGCCCAGCATTTGAGGTATTTTTAGAATTCAATTTGAACATGTCAGCACACACTAAAAGCAAATGCATGGCAAATATTAAAAACAGTTCAGTGTGCGTAAGTGGCTGGTGGTCTAAATAGCCCAAATGTGGAACAAACCCAATTTACATGTAAAGGTGCAGTACTACAGGCAGCATGATTGTGCAACATTTCACATGTTGTCACTGATTGCAAGTTGCAGAACAAATGAATGGTTCCCTGTGAAAATGACTTTTTGATGGATGTCCAGAGATTAATTTTTCAGCATGGGAAAGTTAATTAATCATATCATTTATACTGTCTATTGAAACAATATCATCAAAAAGGTCACTTAGGCTGTTCTCACATGTAACCCTTCAAATATTGCTTGATATGTTACTACTCATCACACAACAAGTTTTGTTTGCTGCATTAAGCTTCCCTCTTTACTCTTTACAACAAGGAAAATTTGTTGTGCAAAGTCTGATTAATAGCACTTAATATAAGCAACATTTGGTGTGCAATGTACAGTGCAATGTTGTATAAAATGTTCCATGATTTCGTGGCTCTTGAGAGTAAGAATTACACGATTGGAGTGGTAAGATTCACACAAAATTCAGTCTCATAAATGTATATTAATTTTACAATTTAATTACATTAATTATTTAATAACTAATTTATGTGCTTACCATAAACACCAGATCGTAGAAATTCAATTGAGTACATTTCAACTATAAACTGTATTAATCGTAGACATATCCAGATAAAGACCAAGCCTAGTGTAGAGTCTAGTAGGAAATTAATCAAATACCTACAAAACAAAAAAACAGACATATGATAAATTAATTAAATACACAACTACATTGTAGAGCGATAACACTTAAACCGCGAAATAACTTAGTAACTAAATAGAGACAAATAGTAGCAAAACCCTTTGTTTTCTATTGTTTCATTAGTACTATTTTGTACTTTTTAGTTAGTACTTGTTTCACGGTTTTAGTGCTATTGCTCTAATAACAAAATTCATTCACAAAGACTACTTTACATGATATGTATGGGGTGTAGTGAACATTTTGCACTGCACAGTAAGTGGTTGGTGAGTGATTTTGTTGACCACTTTTACTGTTACCTTACTGCCCCCTTTCCATAACCTTACTATTATCTTAGCATTACTTTACCAACCACTTACTGACCACTTACCAACCACTTATTCACCACTTACTGACTATTTACCAATCACTTATCGACCACTTACAGGTACCAACCATTTACTGTTCAGTGCAGATTGTTCACTATTACCATACATAAAAACCTTTATTTAAACAGCCTGGGTAATCCTATCAGAATACATACATGTAGTATGTATGTACATTGCTGCATACTAATACCCTGCTAAACTGATAAAGTTACGGTTTATCTGATGAATAGTGCCACGTTCACCCTTCACGAAACTGGGGCAGGACTACATTAACGAGATCCTCATAGAGGTTTCCTTTTTGCTTCTCATGCATGAACATATACAGGAGTAATACTGTGCAAATTGAAAAAACTGTGGGCACCTAGAAGTACTTCAGGAATGTCTCCCTGACCAATCAGGAACTTGAGAACCACTTTTGATTGGCGAAAAACCAGATACATTCCTAAAATACTTATAGGTCCCAACAGTTTTTCAATTCACATAGTAATTAGGAAACCTCTACAGTGCTAAATAAGCAGGGTAACATGCATTGTATTGCATTGTATTGTATTGCATTGTACCTGTGGCATTTACATGTACTATGCCAGAAACATTTTCTCCAAAGAAGAAAAGTTATTGAATGCAAGAATGGGTTGACATTATATAACTGTGTGTTTCAATCTATAAGGAGCAAGGATGGCACAGTTGGTTAGTGCACAGCCTTCGGTGCGAGAGGTCCTGAGTTCGATCCCCAGTGACTTCACATCCTTGTTTTGACTTTTTTCCAATCTGTGTAGCTTTAATTAGCTTTAAATACCCTGAAAACGGGGCACTGATGGAGAGAGGGAAGTAAAATGAGCGCATCGTCGACCACAGGTTTATCAGTTGAATTACTGTTACGAGTTATCAACGTTAAGTATGGTTGCTTTACTTTTTACTTTACTTTACTTCTATACCTACCATGTACAAGGATCACCACTAAATTGACCTGACAATACAACATTAGCAAAATGCATAACTACAGCTCCAATGGCTTGCTTTGACGTATCATAAAACCTACAAAAAATATTAATACATGCCTTAGTAAGACTCAAGCTAGTAAGCAGGCCAGTTAGGCTTAGTGTACTTAACTCACCAAATAGTAAATGTCCTTCTTTCTGAGGGAGGTTCTCGATATCTTTTTACTAGAAAAAGAAAAATATATATATACTACATAGCCACACAGAGAAACATTGTTCACTGTACAGGTTTTTTGGGTCAAGTGAGTACAGCGAATGAGCAAGGTATTCCCAACACAAGATACAGGTGTAAAAGCAGTCCAAAAAATCCAAGAGACCACACAATATTCTGTTTGATATATATTCATTGATGATTGAAATACAATTTGTGTGGATTTTTACAATGTAATACATTCCCTAAGAATTCATGACTGACAATGGTACTTTTAGGAGAGAAAAATAGATATTTCATCAATGACAATACATTGAAAGAACATAATTTTATAAAGAAACTATGTAGAAATAATAAACATGTACTGTAACATGTTTATTATTACTGTGTGAATCAAAAAACCTTGGACATCTACATGTAGAAATATTTCAGGAATGTGTCTATTGGTTTTTGGC
Organism: Telmatactis stephensoni; assembly: GCA_029948255.1. NCBI lineage: Eukaryota > Metazoa > Cnidaria > Anthozoa > Actiniaria > Isophelliidae > Telmatactis > Telmatactis stephensoni. The sequence continues at coordinate 26,682 of JALIZF010001086.1, read as the reverse complement.
CAACCAGAAATGATTCTTTAACCACAAAGATAACAATCAAGTTTGTGACTGGCCAAGAAACATTCCTGAAAGACTTCTAGGTGCCCAAGGTTTTTCGATTTTCACAGTAATTACTTCAATCTACATTTGGCTCAGTTATCATTGTTCTCAGTGGAATATATCAAATTATTAAATATAAATTTTAAATAAATAAATTTTAAGATTTATATACCACAAATATCTATATGTACACGTATATAATCAAATGCAGTTGAAATGAACTGAAATGAAATGAAGTATAATCAAACATAAATGGATTAAGAATCCCAACTGGCAGGGAGGCAAACCAAATGGCTATATTACAAGCATGGCCAAGAAACTGAATTTGAACTAATTGAAATCGGAACAAATTCAGTCTCAGCTAGTGGCCAGAGTGGGAATCGAATCTGGGATTGCCAGATTGCGAGACCAATGCTCTGACCACTCGGCCATGATGCCTCCTATAACAATATCCTATAACAGTAACTGACCATGATTCCATAACTGATTTTATGTGAGATATACATGAATGTTATTGTTACATATTAAATGTATATGTACCAATAGTCAAAGTCTATTTGTTCTGAAGCTCCGATTGGGCAAGAGGGTATAGCATGCATTGTATATGGTAGAACTTTCACACTTCTTCCACCATTTGGAATTGGGACAAACTTGGCAAGATTATAGAAATGTGGATCACTTTGACTCCCTGAAAGTCTGCTCAGTTTTGTTGGATTTTCAAAACAATACACTTTTTGAAAATATATTTTATTTTCTTCTGAATCATTATTTATGACTGTTGATATTATGAATGTCTAAAGGATACATTTCAAGTTGAGTAAATTAAGATTTTTTTGTTTTCACAAAATAAAACGCCTTCGAACACGCGAGTAGGAGGTAAATTAGTTCGCAATTACAAAAAACCATTTGTGAAAAGAAAGTTTGACTTGTAAAAGGTAGAAGTTACATGTAAAATACTTACATTGGTCTTATTTTAGTCTGACAACTGGTATGCATGCCTGCTGATGATTAAAGTTTAAATTTTGAAAACCCAACAAACTTTGAGCAGATCGAGGTATGCAAAGTCAAAATGATCCAGATTTCTATAGATTTTGCCACATTTGTCCAAATTTAAAACAGCAGATGACAGTGCAAACTGGCATATTGTGCTATGCTTTGACTAGACAGAATCATAAGCCCAGTTCACACGACAACATAAGCATAGTCATAAGCATAAGCATAAGAAAACAAAACTTTTCCATTTTCTTACGCTTATGCTTATGACGTTATGTTGCGTGTGTGAACTGGTAAAAAAAACCCTTATGCTTATGTCGGGCCATACTCTATATATGTGAATGTATAGAATGATATAGCTGTAGTTAGTGAATACACATCACTGAAGCACAATAGAGTAGATTTTGTTTGACTGTGAAAACAGCACTGCACAGCCACAGAACAGTTACAGTGAATACAGTTTCAATGAATGTTTTTACAGACAACACTGCAAGTCTGACACAGCCACGGCACAGCACGGTCTGTTTCACACTCATTCGAAATCTGCTCTAGGAATTATCTCCATACATGTACTGCTATAGTAGCAATACTTCTGTGCAAATACATTGTACTTGTATTTGCCTTTCCACAAAAGCAAATTTAATTTCTATGACAAATTATATTTAACAAATATTTTTTGATCCTATAGATGAGAAAATTGGACAAAATGTCATTAAAAGAGGAAAATCCATTTGACATACAATGTAATTTGACAAAATTCTGGCATAGAAAATTGGTTGTGTGGGAGGGCTTTAAAACTTCCTCTGATTCTCAGCTGTATTAAAACTACAGTATTTTCATGCAAATTAACTCAGTTTAATGACTGGCATTATCACCAAGTGCCTTCTTTTATCCTTTTAATCATTTTATAATAAAAATCTTTTTGTAATAAAAATAATTTGCATACAGGATAAAGGATTCTTTTACTTTAAAGTGGAGAAATGAATAGAAGTTATAATTTCTCACGGAAAGAAAATTTTTATCCCTTATTAGCTTTAATTGCTAGGAAAATAACTGAAGACATCAGTACAAAAACAATATTATTGCTCTCTGATCAAAGTATACTTTCTCCCAAAAATGTTTTATTTACATAGGAAAATTCAGTATTTGACCAGAGATCACTTAAGCTATTATTTCAGGGACCTCTTCAGTTGAGAGATATTTTAACTTTAAGATTTCAACCCCCCAACAATTAATGTTGTGTAATATATGTATGTTATATAACATATACAAGCTACATGTATTGTACGTGTACGTACAGTAGTAATGGAATGGCTATAAATTTATTTGACCATAAAAAAAATTTAAGTATTCCAATCCAATAAATTCTTTCCGTGGTAAGGTTTTTCACACAATTGTTTTAGAATACTAACTATACATTGTATACTTTACCAATTCTTTGAGTGCAATACTTCTAATTTAAAATCCAAATTTTGCTGGAGAAAGATATCAGAAAACCCAAATTCCCAAAGTAACAGAGATTCCAAAGTAAGATATCAGTAAATCCATAATTCCCAGTTTAACAAGTACAGAACGATTTTCAATTTCACTGGATTATCATTAAAAAGAACAAATCTAGAAATGTTGCTTTCTTTAGTACATGTACATTGTATAAACGTGTTGTTAGACACCCTTTTAGAATTATTGGTGTTTCTTTTTTGTTCGTTTGTTTTTTCTTTTGAATAATATTATTCTAGAATTATTCTATTTTTCTAGAATGTCTAACATAAAAAAATTGAAATTCACACAGAATTTCATTTTGTTTATATTTTCAATATTAATATTTTCAAATGGTCATTTTTACAATTAACACAAATTGACACAACCATAAACGAAATAAAGCTTGAAAGGAAAAAAATAATAATTCTAGCTAAATTTTTAAGAATTTCTTTGGATTAACATGTGTGTGTGTTTGTATTGTTCACAGGATTATATGGATACCATCTCGGTTTTCTTGAACCTTTCTAAAAAATAATAATAATACTAGAGAGATGTCATTTCCATAAATAAAAATCTTGAAATTTTCCTTATCGATGTATCTCTAATAAATTTGAAATTCAAAACCAAAGCTTACTACATTATCTAAGAGATTTCGAACGAAACTTAAAATCTTATTGAAAGAAGGGGTTCGCCTTCATGATGAACCTGACGTGACAACTAATTCATTGAATTTCATTCAAAAAAAGAAAATGACCGAAAATACATGCAATTAGACATTCATGAATAGACAAGGAATAATTTGTGGTAAATACTGATTTATTAAAGACGACATCATGGATCGAACTGGGGTTTAAACGAGAAATTCGATACACCAACACCCCTCAATGAAGCAATCGAAGGCAGCTAGATTCTTTGACATGCCACCAGTCAAACACATAGCACACGCGTCTACAACACAAGACTGCACAACTTTCAGAAGCAAAACACAACAAAATACTTACATAATAGAGTACTGAAGGCCACAAAAGCTAAAATTCCTTGTATGAAGAGTCCAAATTCGTCGTTTAGATGACATTTTATGCCATTCAAATCTTCTTCTGAAGCTCTCTTAGTGATATGTGTCGCTTTGACAAATGTAAAGTCTTTTGTTGCTGTAGTGCCAGAAATGGCAGTTAAATTAATAGTAGGAGGTATCATAAGTTCAGCTAAAGCTTCTTCTTCGATATCCTAACGTCCACAAGCGAAAAACCAATGTAATCCGTACTCTTTCGGTCTTCTCCTCTCACCTAAATCCCGAGGACTTCCCTCACGAACACGCTTCCGTCTTCCGGACAAAGCTTAGCAGCCTGGCCTTTTCAGACAGACAGACAGTTCCTCACCCAAATACGGATTCTTTTTTGTCGGTGAACTTGTCTGAAATATTATTACTTTGTTTTTTGAAAATTCATTGGTTCATTTCCTAAAAATTTTGAAAACAACGGATCGACTTTAGAATACCCCGTCACTTTTTGAGACACATTAGTCTGTGACATAACGGACCGTGGTCCGAAGTCAGTAAATGATAAGAAAACACATTATTTCTGTCACCGCGGTCCGCAGTGCCACAGTCGAATAAACTATATATAGGTAAGAGTACATTACACTGGCACCGTGGTCCGCAGTGCCACAGTTGAATGAACGATATATAGGAAAGAGTACATTACACTGGCACCGTGGTCCGCAGTGCCACAGTTGAATAAACTATATATAGGTAAGAGTACATTACACTGGCACCGTGGTCCGCAGTGCCACAGTTGAATGAACGATGTATAGGTAAGAGTACATTACACTGGCACCGTGGTCCGCAGTGCTACAGTAGAATGAACGATATATAGGTAAGAGTACATTACACTGGCACCGTGGTCCGCAGTGCCGCAGTCGAATAAACTATATATAGGTAAGAGTACATTACACTGGCACCGTGGTCCGCAGTGCCACAGTTGAATGAACGATATATAGGAAAGAGTACATTACACTGGCACCGTGGTCCGCAGTGCCACAGTTGAATAAACTATATATAGGTAAAGAGTACATTACACTGGCACCGTGGTCCGCAGTGCCACAGTTGAATGAACGATATATAGGTAAGAGTACATTACACTGGCACCGTGGTCCGCAGTGCTACAGTAGAATGAACGATATATAGGTAAGAGTACATTACACTGGCACCGTAGTCCGCAGTGCCGCAGTCGAATAAACTATATATAGGTAAGAGTACATTACACTGGCACCGTGGTCCGCAGTGCCACAGTTGAATGAACTATATATAGGTAAGAGTACATTACACTGGCACCGTGGTCCGCAGTGCCACAGTTGAATAAACTATATATAGGTAAAGAGTACATTACACTGGCACCGTGGTCCGCAGTGCCACAGTTGAATGAACGATATATAGGTAAAGAGTACATTACACTGGCACCGTGGTCCGCAGTGCCACAGTTGAATGAACGATATATAGGAAAGAGTACATTACACTGGCACCGTGGTCCGCAGTGCCACAGTTGAATAAACTATATATAGGTAAGAGTACATTACACTGGCACCGTGGTCCGCAGTGCCACAGTTGAATGAACGATATATAGGTAAGAGTACATTACACTGGCACCGTGGTCCGCAGTGCCACAGTTGAATGAACGATATATAGGTAAGAGTACATTACACTGGCACCGTGGTCCGCAGTGCCACAGTCGAATAAACTATATATAGGTAAGAGTACATTACACTGGCACCGTGGTCCGCAGTGCCACAGTCGAATAAACTATATATAGGTAAGAGTACATTACACTGGCACCGTGGTCCGCAGTGCCACAGTCGAATAAACTATATATAGGTAAGAGTACATTACACTGGCACCGTGGTCCGCAGTGCCACAGTCGAATAAACTATATATAGGTAAGAGTACATTACACTGGCACCGTGGCCCGCAGTGCCACAGTCGAATGAACGATATATAGGTAAGAGTACATTACACTGGCACCCTGGTCCGCAGTTTAGTCATTATATGCGTTTAGTCATTATATGGAGTTCCTGTGGTGTTTAACTGCTGACTTCGGACCACGGTGCCAAACCATGACCTGACACGAGCGGAGACCGCACTTATAATTACATACGGAAATAGCGGGCACTGGATGCTCCGAAATCTTCACCCTCTACGTAAACCGATTCGATGTCTCGGGTTGTGTGGCTCTGGAAAAAATGCCGCGTTTTACCGAAACTTCTTAGTACAGTTTTCGTACGAGTGTGAATCGGACCGCGCGCAGTGCTTGGGCTGTATCCGTGCCGTGATGTCTTTAAAAACATTCGAAATTCCTGCCGTAACCGTGCCGTGTCATGACCGTGCATGCGGTGCCGTTTGCACAGTCATACGAAATCTACTCTATACTCAGTTAGCTAACGAAAAGTACACGACGAAGAGCTATCATCAGTGGATCGGCATTTAATCAAGATAATGATTTCTCCCGAGTGATTCCGGTAACCTTAAATGCGTAACTAGCACTCAAGGCTTTTCACATTTCACAGTTCACCGAAGTAGCAAACTACAGTGATTTTTAGAAAGATTTTTATAAATTTTTATTTATCCTCTTTCCTTAGCCAGTTGAATTGATATCGTTGTTGGTATTCTCTTTGATTTTGCTTACTCCGTCTGCAAGTGAAAACAAAAAATTGGAACTTAACTTTCTGCGCTTAACCAGTGCCAGCTGGAATTCATCAGTTTCCCGTCGTATCAGTAATAACTCAAAGCGGTGTCTAAAAGGAAACCGTTTTACCCCGGAGCACATCGGCTCCCTTCTTTTTTCCCTTTTTTAGGGTCTTGGGATTCCTTTGCTGGTCGTCCGAGGAGAACTAGGTCCAGCAATGTTTTATCAATTAAAGCTTGTCAAAGCACAGGAAACCCGTCTATAAAGACCACCACAGGCAACCCAAAACAAGAGAAAACACAAAGAGACTTCCGCAGAGGAGAATTGCGGAGGCTACGAGCATAATGGCACTCTATTCAGTAAGTTTATAGCGTTCAACGTACTTTTCAGGCAGAGTTCAAGTTCAGAAAGCTAAAAGGTGTATAAAGGGGTACCTTTTTCGTCAAAGGTATCTTATAAAGGGCATGCCTTTTTGCCCGAATTTGGTATATTAAAGAAATCGAACTAAACCACGCTTTCTTTTGAAACCTACAATACTCACCTTCATGTCTTCGTAGATCAAGTCCTCATCTTCGTGTACCCCTTGATCGTGCTGGAGGTTGACGTAGTGAACATCAGAGGAGCCAGTGTTCTCATATTGGCCTTCCAGTGGAATAATCTCACAATGTTGTTCTGCAGAGACGCTGTGGTCATCCAATGGGGTATTATCAAAGATGGGTGGAGGTGGAGGTGGAGGTGGAAAATTCTCGTATATTGGGCCATTATCTTGAAGATTTTCATAAATGGGGGATGCCTGTAAAATGATTAAATGAAAGAATTCATGATTTTGATTTGATACTGAGAAATGTCATAATCTATCAGGGGCGGATACTATGTGACGTCACGTTTTGAAATGAGAGACGGGATAGCCTGGGGACTAGGTTGGGGCGGATCCAGAATTATCCTGGAGGCGTGAAGAAACAAAACGAAATCGGAAATCCAGAGGATATTTTGGAAAAAGTATCAAGATGAAAAGAGACCAAAGTCTTCTCAGTAGGGGTAGAGTGGGGTAAGTGGTGCACCCCCTGCACCCCTGCCCTAAATCTACCTCTGTTTACATTATTTAAAAATCAACAATTCTTGTTACACCCTTTTTGTACTGAACAATATTCTTTTTCATTAGTGCTTTACCTCGCCATCTTTACTCTTTTCTTCCTCTTTAACTTTATCTTCCTCTTTAACTTTATCTTCATCATCTTTAATATTCTTCGCTGAATCTTCATCAGTAAAACGGACTTTCCTTTTTCGAGAGCAGCAAATACGCCTAAGAAAAGAAGGAAACAAGATTGTCTGATTACACAATTCCTTACAAATGTGAATAAGTCCGTTCACATATAGAGCTATAAATGTCGGCGAACATTTTTTTTTTGAGTCTCGATTTTGAAACTTAAGCCCAAATTAAATGACAGCCTTTTTATTGCACGGCACCCCTAAATCTAGGCACGCGGACTAATATTACTGCTGGCATGGCTTCAGTCGTAAACATCATCGTTATACTTAAAAGAAACTAAGGGGGGAAAAGGAAAATCACTAATATTTAGCGTCGGAAATTCCTTCAGCAAGCTGATCTTCCTGGAAGCCGACGGTGCGCTCGATCTTTACCCCCTCTCTGCATCAGTGCTCAATTTCAAGGGTATTTAAAGCTAATTAAAGCTATATAGATTGGAATGAAGTCGAAACAAGTGTGAAGTCACGGGGATCGAACTCGGAAACTCTCGTTCCAAAAGCCCGCTAATCAACTCACTGAGCTACGTTTGCTCCTCAAAATGTCATTTTCTTAAGCCAAAATATCGTAATATGCACGCATGCGCAGACGTATTTCACTAGTGTCCTTGTCGTGTGTTGGGGGTTCAATCTACTTACCCACAAGTCCAGCTTACAAGTACAATGGCAATACCAAGAACAATCAACGTAATGGCAAATGCAGCTCGACCAACTGTAGTCTCGAGCAAATCATGAATCCAAGGAACGTGCTTTTTAAGCCATCCTCGTGCTTCTACCTCATATTTGCCGACAACGTGCTTAATAATTTTTACCTTCGCACGAGCATCCGAATTCATTTCGCCAAATATGATCATGTTTGATTTTCCATTTAAGTTTCGAGGCACGGTTTCTGAGGGTTGTGGAGCAGTGGTTGGACATCGTACTTCACAGGGTTTACTTTGATGGTCTTTTCCTGGGCAACCCATGGCTAACCGTTTAGTGTTCTTCTTGAAGCAGGTCCTTTTACGGGTTTTTATTCCTTTTCCGCACTTCTTGACGGAACATGGCGTCCATTTTTGCCATGGAGACCACTCCATCTCTGAAACTACACAAATGTTATCTTAGAAGAGGTTTTAAGTTCATAACTGGTTTTCCATCAATTCAAAGTATTTGGATGGGCCCTTTCTTATCCTTGTCCAAGTCCATTCATAAGCGCTCGCTCGCACCCAACAAGTGTCTTGGCAACACTTAGCAAAACGGATCAGAATGATAGGTCGCGCAGGAAATACCAGACTGTTGCTTAGAGCACCTGGACTGACATACTATAACATGAAACTAAGCAATACTTGCTTTTGTAGCACCTAGTTTAAGTGTGGTTATCAAATTTCTTCGAGTAGACCCCAATATAGGGATCGCCAATTTCCTATTTCTGGTCCAGAGGAGGTGCTATACATTATAGTATAAGAACCTGTCTGACGCTTTCAGAAAAAGTACTTTAAGGAAGTTTACTGAAAGATCGATTGGAAACAAAAGAATAGGGCGTGGCCGGTCTATAATCGATATAGCTGAGAGATATTGCGCTTATTATTTGAAAAAGTATGGTATATATGACATTGAATTGTCATCGTAGAACCAGGATGTCGGAGGAAGGGGGGACAGGGGTAGGGAGAAGGTAAAGTGGAGGGAGAGGAGGGGAGATTTAGGAAAGATTGGATGGGAGACGGCTTGGTTCCCCAAAAATGACTAAACGACGAGATTCTATAACTTCTCACCTTGAATGACTTTAACAGACACTACAGCAACATCTTTGGTACCAGGAACATTATAATACGTATTGAGCGCCTCGCACTGGTATTTACCTATGTCGTCATCACGCACCTGACTGATGACCAGTCTCTTTCCACCGTTTAATATTTGTATGTTAGAATCAGCAACAACATCAACTATTTTATCGCTGTCCAGGAATTTACTTCTCTTCCAGGTATAGATAGGCTCAATAGGGTAGGCGATCGCCTGGCAATCAAGTGTCAATCTTTTACCTTTTGAAATGTAGATAAGACTTGGTGGTTTGGTGATAATCTGTGTTTTTGCTAAAATTCAACAAAAAAAACACAATATTTGGCTTCTTAAACGACTCGATGATAAGTGATGACTAGTTGGTGAACCATTCCATCGATCGAAATGGCTTAGTAATCATAAATGTTTTCAAAAAAGTAACACGGTAAAAACAGCAAAGGTAATTGATTTTACTTCGAAAGAGCGGGAAGTGACCGCCAAATTCTCCCGATCCAAGGGCTCGAATATAAAGTGCTTTGTTTTAAGGTATTTAAAGCTAATTAAGGCTACACGGAAAGGAAACAAGTCGAAACAAGGATGTGAGGTCACTAGAAATCGAACTCGGACCTCTTGCATAGATGGCCACGCACTAACCAACTGTGGCATCCTTGCTCATATTTGCTTCAGCTTCGTTCTCAATGGAGAAACGCATCTCCGAATTAACGCTAGGCCTAGCGCGGTCATTAAATTCCATATGCAGTATACCAACAAAGCTTCGGGTAAAACCGCGCATTTCGTTTAGATTTATAAACATTGTAAGTGTGGCCGGGACGGAGTTCCTAGTTTGCGTGAAGAATTCTTGCAATGACCCCAGCAAATCGATAGAGAGGGATCCCACTTTGTGGGACAAAACGTAATACAGTGCAATTAACAGCTCTGCATATATCGCTAAATATGTCAGATTTGTATCTCTGCACCTTGTAATGGAACACTGTGCAACAAGTCACAAGATTTTACTGCTCGTATCATGACACCTTTAATAGGCTAAACTAGCTGTTCCAAGCTACTTACTGAACACATTGACAGTGAATTGGCAGGACACTTCTTGACCAGCTAGGTCGATAAATCTATACTTCACCACATTTTCTCCCAAAGGAAACCAATGTGAATTTCCCTCGATCCCTTGAGGTTCTATTTTAGTCACCAGCTTGCCACTGTTGTCTTCAGCCGCTGGTGGTCTCCAAGTGACCTGGACTCCAGTATTATTTTGCCTTTGTGTTGCTATGACGATATCGTTTGGACAGTGGCGTCCCTTTCTAAGGTACGGGGGTTCACTATCTAAAAATAAAAATAAAAAATTGGTATGACATGCAGTCAATTATGTTGGGGAGCAGTTTTCGTATGACTGTGAATCGAACCGCGCAGCGCTGTGGCTGTATTAGTGCCGTGTTGCCAATAAAAACATTCGAAATTCCTGCCGTAAACGTGTCGTTATCGTGCGGTGCCGTTTTCACAGTCATACGAAATCTAACCTAAGATCTATATATGCTTTTTACGCGTTGCAAGCAATGTTGTAGTCTCCTTCGCAGCCGTTTTCAGTCTCGTCACGCCAAGCCAATCCTCCCCACGCCTCGCTGGCGTGACGAGACGGCTGCGAAGGAGACTAGCAATTTTGTAGCGGATCGGAGCTCCCGAGCGCAGCACCATACCCAAGAAAAAATGGTAACCCATCGAAATATTTTTTCATGGACACACAGGGAGCCCAACGGCTGTACGTCCGTCCGTCCGTCGTAGATACGTACGTCCGTGTACATCGCGATGCTGATTGGCTGATTGATTTTTGGCGCCAAATTGACGCGCGCTGACACTTTGAAAACTTAAAATTTACAAGTTTCCTTGCAGTTTTAACTAGCAAAGCTTAAAAATATTATTCTGGAAACCTCGTAAAAATTTAGCGATTTTCATGATCATTAATCTGTGCAAATCGTAACGAGCCAAAGCGAAACAAACGTACGTTTGAATTTTTTTCGGGCCCGGTGTCCTTTGAAACACTGCTCGAAAGACGATGGAAACAAAAAACATTTTCAAAGTTGGACGACATTTTAGTTGGATTCGTAGCTTCAAAAAACGTCTCATAATGAATAAGTCATTGAAGATCATGCATTCTTCGTTTCGTGAAGATGCCTTTAGTAAAGTTGCTTAGACTGATCTAGCTAAAGTTAGAAATCAAGAATCGTCTGCATTGAGCGTGAAACAAGGACTATGATTCTTAAGACAACAAGGAAAGCACTTCAAAGTAAAGACGATGGCCAGAAAATGAAATCTATGGACTCACGAAATATGACGCGAAATATGGACGCTAGCAAAGGTCCATAGTTTGAGTTGAACGCAATCTGTGGACTCGCGAATCAATCCACAGCTTGCGACAACGCGAATTATGGATTTAAAGTACGTACAGTGGTCCATATATTGCGTTGGTGCGAAATATGGACGCTAGCAAAGGTCCATAGTTTGAGTTGAACGCAATCTGTGGACTCGCGAATCAATCCACAGTTTGCGTCAACGCCAATTATTGACCTCAAAGTGTATAGTATATATAGTCCATGGTATAGTGGTCCATATCTTGCGTTTGCGCGAAATGTGGACGCTAGCAAAAGTCCATCTGAAGTATGTTAAGGAAAGGACTTTTGATACAAACGATAAAACGGTTATTTTTCGCCTTATTATTATTTGTTTAAATGGGAGCTCCGCTATTAGGTACTACCTAATTATTATATTAGAAAAAGTTGTATCGTGTGTCCGGCCAGCTTTTTGTGCTTTGCTTTGTACAACGTGTTTCCCCACTTTCCCCGAATGTGTGGAGCTGTTAAGCAACCACCAGCCATATTAGATCTAGAATAATTGTAGCATGCATTTTTTACTAGCTAGCATAAGCTGAAGTCGCTTGAAATAATCGCCCCATTTAAGGGAATCCGTAATGATGCACGACTCCGGACTAGAGTTGTTTTATAGATATTCAAATGGCCAGATTCCGAATTCCATTGGCAAGATCAGTTCGGATTCCAAAATCAAATTATTCGTGGATTCCGGTTTCTGGATTCCCTTTCATGGAGCGAAGATAGCCGAAGGAGACCAGAAGAAGCTCTAAAAAACTCAAATACGCTGAATTATAACTGGTAATGATTTTTAGAACGATGCGTGTAGGGTATTGTGGTCTCCTGGTTTTGCTCTCCTGGTAGAATATACACTATTTTGTTCCTTACCTTTACATGTGTACTGCATCACTGACCATCCCCCATCATCCATACATCTACTGTAATTTCTACGTCCTTTACCAAAGAAACCTCTATCACATAACACTGTACATCGACTACCAACCAAAAACAACGAATACTTGTGACAGGAACTTTCAGTAAACTTTGAGTTTGGTGGAGGTGGCATAGCTGAACACATCGTTTCTGTAGTAATTTATAAACGGAAAATAACTACCATTTATATACAACAGTATATAATAATATTGGGTTTTTTTATTACGCGCGCTCCGCGTGTGTCATTAAAATACAGACTCAAGGATGACGTTAAAGAAGTAAAAGAATGAATAGATTGCTGAAACAAAATGAAGAAAAAAGAAAAAGAAATATTTTGAGACGATTTTCCACAGACATTCCAAGAAGTTGAGTCATCGTATCGGTTTACGGTAGGGATCGATGAAGATTTGGGCTCCATCCATGCTATCCCGGTGTTCCATATAATAGTTGTCTTATACCTGTTTTACAGTTATCGTATGCCTTTAATATACCCATTTTTTGGCATGTGTAAATATTATTCATTTCGGGTGAAACCCAAGAATATTCATAATTTCTTTTCATTGCGCGCTCGCGACATTTAGGCCCATGGCTTGGCAATGCACTTTAACATACTTTTGACATGCACACGAGTTGCAGTTGTGTCCATCCCTTGGCTATCACTAGCTATGCATTGGTATACACCGCTGTCCGCTGGATCTGTGTTTATTACTGTCAAGAAATTCTTCTTGATAATTGTTCGTTTTCTGTAGATCAGGTCAGATTAACGCATTAATTCAGAGGCTAATTAGACAAGAACTTGGAGTTAATTTTAATGTTGCACTTGTAATATGACATTTTAGTCATCGCAACAGCCCTAGCTTTTCCATTCTGTTCCACAGGAGTGAAACAAGTAGCCGGGCATTGCTCCACTTTCGGGCTTTTTTAGAACTGCTAGCGTTTTCCGACAAAGAGGCACAAGTTTGCGCGCGTTGAAAGTTTTTACGCATTTACTATACCATTCGCTACTAGTGTGAGGTGAAGTCACCAAAGGATCGGAGGCTGCATGGAGTTCGAGTTCTAGAAATAGCCCAAATAAGGGAAAAACGCCATATTTGGCATCCAAAGGCTTGCACAGGTCCGTATTCTCTGTCATGAATATTTCTTTATATGTTTTCTTTGAATGGAAAACAACGTACGGAACTACAATCTCGATTGCATGTAAAAACTAATTCCCCATTTCAAGACCTATCATGAGGCTCAAGCCCAATTTTTATTCTCTGAATGGAAAACAACGTACGGAACTACAATCTCGGTTACGTGTGAAAACTTATTCCCCATTTCAAGACCTATCATGAGCCCAATTTTCACGACATCCTTTTAATACCTTGATACCTCTAATTTGAGGCATGCGGCGCCCACCATTTTTGGCACGGCACCCGAAATTATCATCGTGTCAGGACAAAAAATGTGTTGGCCTTTAGCCGGTTGTACGAAGCCTGGATAAGCGCTATCCGCCGGATAAATTCTTATTGCGCGGATATAATTCATAGCTCTTATCTGGTTGATACGATAATTTTTCCAGGCTTCGTACAACCGACTCCTGACAGGGGAGTCGTACCCAGAATATAATCGATCCGCGTGCCAAGAATCAGCGGTGCCGTGCCATAAAAGAGGAATAAATCTGAATCTGAGTCTGAAAAGCTTGTCGTATCAATCGGGCTCCGGTTAGCCAAAGTAGCAGTAAACCGAATCGCGCAATGCAAACTCGATCATTTTAATTAGTTTGTGTCACAGGGGGGGGGGACTCCTATATGTAAGAGGACGGGGATGCTCGTCGGAAATTTTGAAAATGACCCCTAAAAGGTACCTGAGTGGGAGTGGCAACAATTGATTTCTACCCCTAAAAGGTACCAATTCAAAACAATAATAAAGAATTAAAGTAATGAAACACTTTGTTATCGATGTGCTTTGAAGATTATTCAATTCAGATCATCGAAATCGTCCCTTTCATGCTTATTTTAGGTAGTTTATTTACCCCAAAACAGTCCTTAAAAGTCCACTTAAGTCTGAGACACCCTAAAAGGTACCAGATTGCAGATTTTGACCCCTAAAAGGTACGACGAGCATCCCCGTCCATTTACGATCGGAGTCCCCCCCCGGGGGTTTGTGTATTTTTACTCTTGAGTCTAAATTTATAGATACGCGTCCTTACCTTGATTCATCGATCTTTTGGTCATTTTTATACCATTCATAACTCAAGTCATCTTTCAAGGATGAGAACATTTGTTTGGCGCTGCATTCAAGGGTGAAGTTTTGTTTTATTTCCAGTGTAAGTGCCTTTGGGGGACGTTTTGTTATAAGTGGAGGACCTTTAATGTTTTTAACAGAAAGAAAATTAGTGATAAAGACGTTAAGTTACTGATAGAGTACAAACACTAAAAGTGTGCAACATAAATAGTACTGAATAGTGCTAAATTATATGCAAATTCTTGTTTTCTATTGTTTAATTAGTGCTTTTTAATACTATATATTGCAAAGTATTACACATTTTTAATTCAGTGTTAATGTTTGTACTCTGTCACTGATTGGTTGAAATATATACGCCTAGGACCCGAAGCGGGTAATTACAATTACTAGAAAGAGTTGTAAGAGATAGTAAATATTTGTTAATGTGTGTTTTGTCTTTAGTTGCAGACAGTTCCTTGATTGTTCGAATTCTTTCCTTTTGTTCTTTTCTCGTGACGCTTGACTTTTTTCCTTTCATTTTCTTCTTTTCTTTCTGTATCTATCTTTTTGCTTATATCGTGTATACACTTCCGCCATTCTGGCCTTTCCATAACAGAGTCCCTCCATGTGTGAAGCGCGCCACCGCGTTTCAAAATATCCTTGAGTGTATCTTTGTATCGGAGGAGAGGGCGGCCAATCTTCCTCGATCCTTGTGCTAATTCCCCATACAGTAGTGCTTTAGTTGGTCTATCATCCGGTAAACGTGCAACATGTCCCACCCAACGTAGTCTGTTTCTGATAAGTATGTTTTCAATGTCTTCAGCCATAGCACGGTCTAATACTTCATCATTTGTGATATAGTCATCCCATTTGATCTTCAAAAAGGATCTAAGATGCCGCTGTTGGATAGTTCTCAGCTTTTTAATTTGGTGTCTGTATAAAGTCCAGGTCTCACTTCCATACACCATAACTGGGATGACGCATTGATTATACACTTTAAGCTTGGTTTCTGTTGTAATTTCTCTGCAATTGAACACTCTTTCTCTAAGCCTGCCTACGGCACTTGAGGCAGCTTGGATGCGTACAGTTATTTCTTTATTTCTTTGGTTGGAATTGGATTGGTTGAAATACTTCGTTAAATATTATACCAAACAAATCAATTGGCTTTTCTCGTGCGTCTGTACCTATATTCTAATAGATGAACAGATGACTTGACACCACTGTAGTGTAAACAACCGTCACGGCACTCGCCTTCTCAAACAATAGAATTCAAAAGCCGAAAGCAAACGGTCCCGTCCGCGCGCACGTCAAAAATCAAATTCTATTGTTTGGGCCGGAGCCTTGCGCGCGCGATGGCAAAGTTACTAAAAATAGCCTTAGCCGCCACGAAACATTGCACAGACATCAATACTGAGTTTCGCTCTCTTACTATTATGGTATCTTGACTGGATATACTACGTCCATATTGTACGTACCAGCAACACGAAGTTGAGTAGTAGCAACGATTACTGCACTAGAATAATCATCATCACCCCAACTACATTGATATTTTCCGGTGTGCAAATTATGGTCAACGTTTCTAATCACTAAAACTCGGTTGAAGTTTTGCAGTTCCATGTTGTTCTTGCCACTGTGGATGAGTTTTCCATCTTTCCACCAAAGTATATCTTGCACAGGGCTGAAATTATCATATCAGAATTAAGGCCCGGTAATACGAGCAACAAAATCGTGCAACTTGTCGCGCAACATTGTTGCGTTGCAAGTTGCAGAGCAAATGTTGCTCGTATTACCACCCCGCGCGCAACAAATTTTCTTTGTTGCAAAAAGTAGACAGTGCTTCTACTTTGTGCAACAAAGAAAATTTGTTGCGAGCGGGGTAATACGAGCAACATTTGCTCTGCAACTTGCAACGCAACAATGTTGCGCGACAAGTTGCACGATTTTGGTGCTCGTATTACCGGGCCTTTAATGCTGGGCCTGTTTTGGACTTGAGATAGAAGCATGACTACAAACTTGAACTTAATCAAAGCTCTTTAGCATTTATACACACGTATTCATGATCTAAGACTTATGCATGGGATTGACGAAAAATCAAGAAATACGGAAGATATTTATGTTATTCACTCATTTTCGACATTCAAAGAATCATATATATATTTGGAGACCATTCTTAAAACGCATGCTTGGTATTATGCAACTTGATCTCAAGATTTATTCAATGTATTCAAATTCTCCAATATATATATTGCTAAAGAAAATTTTAGCTTATTTCTGTAGCCATGACATCATTCTATAGCCATGTTCTTCGCCAAGCCACTTCTAAAAGCAAAAGTATCATTTACACGTACACGTCTTATATATATGTCATGTGAAAAAATCTGTCTTGACCTAATGCTGGAGACATACATCACTGCTGCCCAGTAGTTCGCATTATGGCCCTTAAATATAGAAATTGGTCAGAAGCTAGGAAAACCATGCAGTTGGATATTTAAAAACATGGTCGAGAAGCTGAATATGAACTAGAAACCCGGAACAAATTCAGCCTTAGCTAGAGGCCATAGCGGGGACTCGAACTCGGGACCACCGGATTACAAGACCAACGTTCTGACCACTCATCCATGCAGCCTCTTTTTCAGAGTTGTCCAACATAAAACGTGTCTTATCTTTAGTGTAAATATGGTACTAATCAACTTACTTGCCAGTAAGAATACATCTCATTGTCTTTGTACCTCCTCTAACCGCTATTTCAGTGTCTCGTGGCTTGTTTGCAATTACTATTGGGTCTGGACGATCATCATCACCGGGATTAACTATAGCAATTAGAAGTTGTTGATGATTATTATATATACTCCAAAATCATTTTTCTTGTTAAAACAGTGCTTTAATATCGAGTACTTTTTCACGTTTTTATTTTAAAGCTACACCGAAAAACAAAGATTAGAGTAAATCAAAAGAAAGGTGTGAAGTGAACCTCTTACTTAAAAGATTGCGCGCCATTTACATGTGTGTGTGTGGGGGGGGGGGGGACGGGTATTGGATTGTACACCCTTTACTCCTTTCCCCCCTCGCGCGTGAGGCTGGAGTCATAAAACATAAAAAAATCTAAAATCCCCAAACAGCTTCACATCTCCCTGCGTTGTTATGCCCGAGTGAGCGCGCGTGCGTTCAAACTCACTGGACAACACGATAACGTAATCATCATGTTTTCATTGCAATCCGTACGATGTACTTTTCTAATTCGAAAAAGACGAAGTGTTATGCTTGGCAATGTTATCAATAATGCCTTTGCCTTGAGAGACTCATGTTTCCGTTGTGCTTAGCAACCACCCTCGTGCCCCATTTCGTAATGGATACACTCTTGCTGTTGACCCGAAATAAACTAGTGACATATATATGCACACCAGTGAATACCATTAATAGCGCAATCAAGCTTTTCATTTGCATGACTCTTACTTGAATTTCGAGGTAAAAACCCATAGCTATTTGATATGAAATCCTT
The DNA here is from genome assembly GCA_029948255.1 of Telmatactis stephensoni. Classification (NCBI taxonomy): domain Eukaryota; kingdom Metazoa; phylum Cnidaria; class Anthozoa; order Actiniaria; family Isophelliidae; genus Telmatactis; species Telmatactis stephensoni. Next base: position 8,464 of record JALIZF010001086.1, on the reverse strand, counting down.
TGGGCCGATGGACACTTTACAAGAAAGCTGCACCTTTGTTAGAAATCCACCATCTCCTGTCTTTATAAAACTGTAGATCAGAGATCCATCAGAAGAAACACCACGTTCCTTAGTATCCTGCAGGTTATAAAACTGGCCTTCTTTATGTTCCACCCAAGTGTAATTTGCACCAAGATGTGTTTTATGCTTTGGACAAGGTACAGTAAGAGCGTAGCCGTAATCGAAGTAAAATTTAATTGGTCGTGCTGAGGGTCTAGCTTTGAAAGGCTTGGTCATAGCTGTAAAAGAAAAAACAAAATGAAATGCATATTTTAATTATTGGCAACCTATTGACTCCATTAAATTGTCAGCTAGTGTGCACAACTCAGGATCGAGGCGTGTTTCAGGATAAAGGGGATTATTATACGGCTAGATAATTTCCTGAGTTCTGATTGGCTAACGCATGGTCTGTATTTTGCCATATCAGGATTGCTGTCCCGGATGAAAAGAAAAGTTTGTGTTTGGCAATTGTTTTAGCGGGATTTCACAAAGCCATATAATAAATAAGTTATTAACCTCGTTTGCTTGGTCTGTATGGGAAAATATCAGACCTCGGTCTTTTTTGTACGGACGCTCGCCTACGGCTCGGTCCGTACTGTCAAGACCTTCGGTCTGATATTTTCCCATACAGACCTCGCGCTCGGTTAATAACCCTTTAATACAGGCAGCAAAATTGTATTTGTTTTACTGTACAATGTAGAAGTCTCTTCTATCGATTTTTATAATTTCTTTCTATGGGTGGTAATGCGAGCAGCATTTGCACTGCAACTTGCAACACAGCAATGTTGCGTAAAATGTCGCACGATTTTGTTGCAGGCATCTTATATTAAGTTTTAGAGTTTCTTTAATTCTCACGAGAAGTTGCATTTTTGATATATATATAATAAAGCTACCCTTTTAACTGTTGATTTCTCTTACAGCATGGGAAATACCCCCACGAACATTGCACACGATGCAACAACTAATATTTGGTTCAAATCGACCCCGCTTTGTGTCCCATGAATTGAAACCAGCTTGAATTCATGGGACTTGTCCTAGGAACATTGTTTTTTTTGCTTCCACGATGCAATTTAAGAAAGAATACAGTACACTCGAGAATGATGGTTGCTGCAATAAGACGTAATGTCCCTGCAACATGCCCTAGTGTGTCCAAGCTTTTCAATATAGTATTCAGAGGAGTAGAACCTCCGGATTTTAGAGTTTAATCTTGCCTGGCCGCATCTACAACATTTTTATCAACTTTCATTTCTTCAATATAGTATTCAGAGGAGTAGAACCTCCAGATTTTAGAGTTTAATCTTGCCTGGCCACATCTACAACATTTTTATCAACTTTCATTTCTTCAATATAGTATTCAGAGGAGTAGAACCTCCAGATTTTAGAGTTTAATCTTGCCTGGCCACATCTACAACATTTTTATCAACTTTCATTTCTTCAATATAGTATTCAGAGGAGCAGAACCTCCAGATTTTAGAGTTTAATCTTGCCTGGCCACATCTACAACATTTTTATCAACTTTCATTTCTTCAATATAGTATTCAGAGGAGCAGAACCTCCAGATTTTAGAGTTTAATCTTGCCTGGCCACATCTACAACATATTTTTACTAACTTTCATTTCTTTTTCTATGGTCTTTATATCATTTGTAGGTATTATTCTTATAAGATATTAAATTATAATTGACTAGACGATGCTTCCACCCTGAGGGAGGGTAGTCCGTAGGATGGACAATATGAGCGGCATGCTCCGCCCGAAAGGAATACCTTTGGCACTGATTGTACTTACTGTACAGTATATAATAAAGAGGTACCTTTTACACATTGGAAGTATAACCTTTTCCCCTAAACCTTTTCTCTCAGTTTTTCAAAAAATGATCAGGGCTCTGGAATTTAACTGTCCTCTTGTATAACCTGTCTGAACTCCCCCCTCCCTCTTCTCCTCCCTCCCCCTCCCCCTCCTCTCTCCCTGGTACTTCAGCAAAGTCTATTTATTTACAATCTTTGTACCTGTCACTTCGACTTTCCTTTTAGCACTAAAAACTTTCCCATATTTATTCTTAACGACACACTGGAATAATGTTGGAGTCTGTACTGGCTTCAGAAAGCTTGCGGTAATGGAGCCATCGGAATTCACAGTTGATTTTAGTATTCCATTTTCAGCGTCCGTTAGCCAATTAATTCTCAATGGCTGTTTTCCTTTGGCTTTGCAGGGCATTGTAAATTCACCTCCTTCGACTACATCACCAGCGCTGACCAAATCATGCTTTGGAAAGTCGGTTATCTCGGGATAGTAGTCTGAAAAGAAACCATTTAAGCATAGATCTCACGAGTTCATTGAATACTGCTGTGAAGTTGGTTACAATACAAGTTAACGCACGGTTTACAAATGTAATATTATTGTGAATGAATCTCTAGTCTAAAGGCGGGACAATTGTGTACAAGTCACTCAACGAGCAACAGTTCTCGTTGTATGACAGTAAAATCGTGACTGTGGCAGATAAGAGAGAGCGCTTGGGTTCAAAGTGTTTTGACATCTTGTGTGGGTCATGGATTTAGCAGACACAACACAACACGAGAACAAAACGTAGGATGACAAATTAACCAAATTCACTTATTGCGTGTTTACCACTAGAACGTCGCTACGCTACGTTTACGACGCCATTAAGGAGCTTAAGCACGAGACATTTGTGACAACACACACGTCACGCGTACGTTTTTCTTCGTGCGTGCGTCGTCATAGATGAAATCTAAAACGCGAGAAAGCCTCAACTGAAAGAGCCTAACCTAAGACGACGCGCGCACGATCAGAAACGTAAGTGTGACGTCTGTGTTGACAAAAACGTCTCGTGCTTAAACTCACTAATGGCGTCATAAACGTAGCGTTTCAGCACCTGGGTGACGTCAATAGTCACTTCAAACAAAATTCGTCAGCGCGCGCGGCGTCATGTTTAACGTCGTTTCACGCGCTTGTTAATTAAATTTACCCAGTGATATAAAGTTTCAATAGAAATGTAATTTATATGTACTATTTGCGTGGTCTGTTTATAGGGAAAAAGCATGGATCAGTTTCAACGTGTATGAGTTTCAGATATACTCGGCGATCGTGCAGCAACATTTCGTTACCGATCGCACAGATCATATGGAATTAATAGACGTTAGAATGGAATAAAAAATACGCGCGCGCTCAAGCCATCATCCAAGATTTGATCAATTGTACTACGTGTATTTGAAAGCAACAAAAAATTCATGGCACGCTTACCAACAAGGACGCGTTTTTGTGCTGAGGCAGGCAAAAGCGTAAGAGAAACGATGAAAAAAATTGTGGATAAAAATACAATCCATTTCATGCTACTTTTTCTCTCCTGCGTCAAAGAATCTCCATATGGCGTCACAACTACATTATGAAGTTATACCTTCTCTTCGGCCCGACGAAACTTTATGACGTCACAATCATATATTATGACGTCAAGAACTTCCTCTCTAAAAGCGAAAATTATCAATTTAGAAAAATGGTTTTAGCTATAAAGATTGATGTTTGCTGAAAAAGGGGAATTCCCCAATTCTAGTTAGACTGAACTGACTACGTCATAAATAAAAACTTAATTACTTATTAAAATGACTTTGGTCAAAATCATGACTATAGTCCTATAATTATTTACATCTAATTTCATTAAAGTTACAAGCTTAGTTTTATCGAAATAGGCTAACCTTCCTGCTACAAACACTGTTGGCTGTGTCATGCACAACAGGAATAATGACATGGACACTTTCGTTGTGTCTATAAAATGACATCCTTGTCAAACTGGCCTAAAAACTGCTAGTCTGTACTGAAGCTTGTTTGATTAATAAGACTTTCAAAGAATAAAAATATTGAGAGTAGGAAAATGGATAAAAACACATAAATCAAAAACATTATCAAAACTAATGAAATAAAGGCGTTGCATGACAAATTAAAAGCTTAAAACATTGATAATTATAATTATAAAAATACCTGCGTTTCATATACTTTTAGTGGTATGACACTAATGAATTTTGTTTTGATTATAATCTCTATTTTCGTTTAGTACTCTTTTGCTACTTACATCTTTTTATAGTCTTATCAATAGAGAAGAAAGGAAGGAAGGAGGAATGCAAGGAAGGGATTCTAAGCAGCGAAGGAGGAATGAGCTAGAAGTAAGGGAGGAAGGAATTGGAAGGAATTGGAAGGAAAGAAGGAATTGTAAGGAAGGGAGCAAGCAAGCCAGCAAGGAAGCAAGTCATATTTTTACAATTCTTCTAAGTCCTTCACATTTTGTTTTTATCATTTAATTTTATACACAGTCAACTAACTATGATTCTGAATGATTAGCTTTAGCGAATCATTTGATCTGACAATCTTTCATTTCTATATCTAGTTATAGTAGTGTTCACTGCATAATTTATACAATGTAGATATCAATGCAGTATTCTTACAAGATATAGTTCAACTGTCTATATAAAATCTATAACTTACAATTATAGTAAGTACAAACTATAACTTATAAGTTTAGTTTACATATACTTGTGATTGTCTCCTCAACAGTTTAACCAATGACTTGCGTATTTCTTCTATTCTCCAGCAATAAATAATTGGATTCAATGCGCTATTCAGCATAAGAAGAGCATTGGCTAATTGTCCTGCATAATGAAATTCTATTCGATCTGTGTCAATCCCAGCTGAGTGCAGTCCACTGTCCACAATATAAAAAACAGAACTAGGTAAATAACAGACTAGAAATATTCCTATGATGTACTGCATTATGTTCACCGACTTTTTATATTGTTGCATGGCTTGTTGTTGTTGTTGCTGCTGCTGCTGTTGTTGTTGTTGTTGTTGGGCATGGATCTGTTCTGAGTGTTTGCGGATCACACCAGAAATTTTCAACATCACAAAAATGTTAACAAGAACAATAGTCAGTACGCAAGAATCATGGATAATGACCAGAAAACCTGTAGAAACATGTATTACAACAAAACACCATGACCAACTAAAGATCCAAATCATTATTACAACTACATAAGTCCGCTTGGTTGTGATAAGTTCTTGGTATCTCAAATGCAAATACAGAGCAAGAAACCGATCGATGGTAATGGCAGTGACAGTGAACAACGATGCGGTTGCTAGCAGATACAACGTTTGGAAAAATACATTCACACTGTTTTCATACAAAGACCAATTCTTGGTCAACCAGGCAATCAAACGACAACAATACGCTGGTTGTGTCACTATACCAACACCAAAGTCAGAGGCGGCCAGACTAAGGATCAAAATGTTCGAGGGCGTTCGCAGAGAAGCTGTCTTCACAAACGTCACGATGACCAAAATGTTTAAAATCACAGCCACAATAGACCAGACCGAATTAGAAATGAGGAGAAAATATAAGTAGTTTTTGAAGTGAGGATAGTCTAGAAAACGCACCAATTTTTCAAAGTGGGTCAGTTCTTCTACAGTAGAATTGTTCATGGCAATAAGCTTCTGAATTTGACCAACAAGGTCTTCTTTACGGTATCAGTCACACAGTACGAATGGCGGGAATCAATAAAAATGTCGCAGGACTATCGTAGCAAATAAAGTCCGATTGCTGAAAATCTTAAAAGGACGACAACTGATTAGAGACAAAAAAGACGGGTTATCTTGAGGAATTTTTAAGACTGTTTAACTTGGCTGAGACGAGAAAATAATGAATAAAATGTTTAGATAATTCAACATCTGTCAGTTACCATTAATGACGTATTGACAAAAAGTGTTTTACTTGGCTGAGACGATATATTATTATATGACCGAGTATCTTGGAGACTGGGCACTAGCAAATTAAATCATTTGATTGGTTAGATGCATCTCTAACCGGTCTAGATTCGATTTCGTACAGTAGAATTGTTCATAGCATTTAGCGATCTAAAAACTGAAATTGAAAATTGTAATAATCTTTGGTGATCTTCTCACTTTCCAAATGAAAGGAATATATCAATGTTTGGAATGGTTATACCACTTAACTAGGTCTTCTTTAGATTATCAGTCAGGCAGTAGGAAAGGCAATAAAATATCGAATGTCGCCCGAATACTTGAAAGCTTAGCTGAGAACAGAAAATAATGAATAATGTTTTTAGATAATTGAACATCTGTCAGTTGCCATAGTGACACATTAACAAAATGAATTTTTTTTGATGCGTTTACTTGTAATTATTAGGCTTTTTTGCATGAATCCTCTATAAAGGCATTGGAAATTTTATGTTTCATTATATGTATAGACCCCTGAGGTACACCACAACAAAATATTTGGGAGGATTTGAATTTTGGCTTAAAATCATAATATCATGAAATATTAGTAGTGTTAATAAGTTGGCTTGAAAGAACAGCAGTCATTCATAAACTCTTCCACATGATCAATGGCATTGATCTTTTGAGCAAGGTCTTTGATAGCAGTTTTGGTATAATATGCACCTAAAGACAGTTTGCTTGTTATATGAAAAAAGATAATGCCATTCACAGACTTGACAGAATCGAAATTTCTAGTTTGAACTGAGGAAGTGTTGGTTATGTACACAAGCTAATGCATTCCCAACTATTTTAGCCATGAGTCAGCTTTTCTTTGCTCGTTATTTCTAAATAAAATGTTTAACTATACAAATGTTTTATTAAAGTAATTTGTTTTACCAGAAAATGTTAAAATTTCGCATTTTGTTTGGTTTTGAGACGAGGAATTAACAGCACATACCACGACAGGAAGTGCTTGTGTCTCTTGATTCAAACGCGCACGCTCACAAAAAAATTTTGTTGTCCTCTTGAATTGGGCTTATTCTGTTTTGGCGAAAGAGAAGTTAACGAAGATTTGTCTTGTTTGGACCAAATCAACATTAAATGTCAGGTTATTGATTGGTCCCTCTTAAGGGTGAAATTTCATCAGTGCCACGCCCATCATCTCACAATACAGGTCCCTTTTAGGGGTCATTTTCAGAATTGCTGACGAGTACCCCCGCCCCCTTTTATAAGGGAGTCACCCCCCTCCCGGGCTTATACTATAGGATTTTGAACGCTATATATAACGATATTTTTAGTAGTTATGATAACTCATTCTTATCCATAACCACAAGGCTACTTTCGTTTTGAATACATTACAGCGTCAAGCGTGAAAGTGAACTAAACGTTCCTTAAGCGCGTATGCCTGAAGTTGTCTGTGTTTGTGACTGACAAAAAGGCTGCATGTTGTGACTCGGTCGGCTCATGTTGGTGATCAGTTATGTTTTACCAGCAAGTAACATAATTAATTTGCAATTGTTTTCGTTAATGATATCATAAATCTTCATGGCAAATCAACACGCATACCTGTACCCTGAAATAAAATTTCGCCATCGGAGTGAAAGAAAAAAAAAAAAATAGCGCGATAAAATGTGGACTAGTGTTCAGACGCAGTCCAACTTATCATTAAAAGAAAGGCACATGTACCGTTGGGTTACAAATATTTCTATTTTAAGAATTTTAAACTAAACTAGCTGCCGTAAAACGGTTACTGAATTCCCGAAGATCGAATGAAAAATAATGGAGAAACAAAAGGTAGTTAGAGATCTTAGGGTGCGTGCAGTTTTGTGGTACGATTCTGATTAAAATCAAGAAAATTGAAATCAAGAAGGGGGGGGGGGGGGAATGAAACCGGATAATACAGTTGGGATCTAGTACCAGAATAGTAAGAGACTTTGAATGGAAAAATCTCATATATATTTAACTTGAATATCTTTATACAGAATTCCAACTGTAGTCCTCATGGTTGATCGAAATTTGTTGGTGTACTGTCATCAGAATCATGACGTCATGAAATATTAGGAAGGTTAATAAGTTTGCTTGACAAGAAGAGCAGTCATTCATAAAAACTATCACATGATCAATGATATTGATCTTTTGAGCAATGTGTTCGATAACATTTTAATTTGTTAATATGCACATTAAGACCTCGTTTGCTTGTTATTTGAAAAAAGATAATGACATTCACAGTCTTTGCAGAATCTCTCTTGCGTCAAAAAATCTCCATGATGTCATCCTCATCCGATGCCCTGAAAATTGTTGGCTGGATGGCTTTGAAAAAGACACGTGCTATTCAAGAAGCCAGTCTAGATCTTATGTACAAAATGAAGTATTCCTTAGCACCTAACCATTTGACCAACTTGTTTAAGAATTCCTCTCTAGACCGTCAATACAGGCTACACAGTTCACAGGATAATTTCACTCTTCCACCACCACGTACAGAGGCTGGTAAGAGGAGATTCTCCTATCATGGCGCAAGCCTTTGGAACTCTCGGCCTAATGACATTAAATCAGCTAAAACTACTAGAAGTTTTAAAAATAGACTCAATGAATTTCTTAAGTAGTAGTCGTTATCTTAGAGATCTTTCTTTGCGAATATGGGTCTTTTGAAT